>JAHWFP010018721.1:20184-37374 GCA_023313725.1 Lithobius niger
CACACACACACCAGACAAAGGGGGCCTCGAACCTTCCCAATCCAACCCTGAATACAACAAATACAGTATATGCAGGAAATGTAGGCTTTATAGTCTCAATGTACCCCAGCAGAATGCCCAATGCCACGCCACTGCCAATTCCTACCAGAACACAGACAGACAGATCGACAGACCAACAAAATAAAATAAAGTCTACACACAGAATACTGACAAACCACCAAACAAACAGATACTGACAAACTTCACCACCATCGAAGAGAACACGAAGCAAACCAAGTACTGGCTGTCAGACAGAAATACCCGACACCTTGCAGAAGCTCACGATTGCTCTCAAATGCCAGAGAATCAAGGAGGAGTCAGGTAAAGGTGAGTACCAAGAACCTCGTGCAAGTCACTTCGAAAGCCAAACATAGCAAAAAGCTTACATCGCAGCACAGGTAGTCGCGGAAAGTCAACAAGAATTGAGAAACAGTTTCGTCAGCGCCGCACAGGCACGCTGGCGAAACTAACCAGCCAAGCCTACGTGCATGTGGACGGCAGGCACCAGTGACCTGTCCTAAGACGGTACACAATCCCTACACGGTCACAATCCCTGTCCTAAGACGGTGCACAATCCCTACACGGTCACAATCCCTGTCCTAAGACGGTGCACAATTCCTACACGGTCACAATCCCTGTCCTAAGACGGTACACAATCCCTACACGGTCACAATCCCTGTCCTAAGAGGGTGCACAATCCCTACACGGTCACAATCCCTGTCCTAAGACGGTGCACAATCCCTACACGGTCACAATCCCTGTCCTAAGACGGTGCACAATCCCTACACGGTCACAATTCCTGTCCTAAGATGGTACACAATCCCTACACGGTCACAATCCCTGTCCTAAGACGGTACATAATCCCTACACGGTCACAATCCCTGTCCTAAGACGGCACACAATCCTTGCATCGTAGTGAGGAAGTCGTCTAACAACATCAGGACACAGAATAGTTGAGTGCTGGGCTTGGAGAAAACGTCCATTCACATCTACATTCCACGCTTTTTCCCAACGAGAATGGCGGTAACACAGGGCACAAGTCGCAGGGAAAAGGGCACAAGAATACGATTCAGTCGCTCTTCATATGCTAGCATAGCTAGGACATCAGCAATATCATTTCCTAAGCCTCCAACATGGCCCGGTGTCCAGGCAAGGGAGACATTCCCACGTTGCAGCACTCGTTCCAACCTTAGTATCTCGTATCCATCACAATCCATCACAAGTGGGTTGCAGACAGCGGGAGACTTGACTGACTGATGTAGAAATCAACACCCGAGGCCGAGTTAGACCAAAATGATGAGGTAACTCAGTGGCAGATACAAGGCAACATCAACAATTGAAGATGTATTCATAGTTTGTAACAATCAACCATGGGTACAGCGATATATCTTAATGTTTCGTAGGTACTTCAAAAACGCATTGTTAGATCATTGTTTCTTCTGGCCCAATAACTCTTAAAGCTGGTATTTAGGTAATAGTAGATCAACCGATTGTTAAAAAATGATTGTTGATGACAAAAAGACGGGGTCACTAACAGACTGTGTTTTAACTGAAACAAGCTTATACGTGATTTCAGCATACTGGTGTAAATTCCCCATGCGGTAGAAATATTTGCAAATCGTTTGAATCAGGTGTCTTGAGTCCAATAACGAAGAAAATCTTAACATGAAAATGTGGGAACGTGTTCTTTATGGAGAAAAAGTGTTCTCAATAACGTTGATTTGTGTAACTAGTTCAAACGGTTCAAAGGGTATTAGCGAGCGTTAACCGGTACTGGTCATCTGTCCGACGAAAGCGTAAAGCCCTATTTGGCCAAAGCTAGTGGCCGCCATGCAACAATGCAGGGATTGATTTGATTTATTGAGCACTGCTTGGCCCACAAGGCCATACACTCAAACTTACGATACCCTACCTTACGCAGGAATTGAACAATGGATTATTTATAATGAAGTGTGACAATAGAACTTGTCGGGCGGACCACTAGTGTGGTCCTTGATTCTTACACGTTGTTGTCAAAACGGCAACAACGGGAAAAGCATTTACTTTTGTAGAAAAAAGCAAACTAAAATAACGGAACATTTTGCCGTTTTTTCCAGCAATTCGCGATTCGGGTTGATGACGTCACTTTCTTCTGTCGGCGGGTTGATGACGTCCTTTCCGCTACGGTGGCACATAGGGACAAACACGTTTTTACGGCAGGTCTGCACTTTACGGTCAGCCTACTTTTACAGCAAGCCTAGCAAACCTGTTTACATTGAACCTGTTTTTACAATAAGCCTGCTTTCACAGTGAACTTGCTTTTGCAGTGAGCCCGTTTTTACAGCAAGTCTGCTTTTACAATGACCAACTTTTACGCTGCAAAGCTGTTTTACATTGAACCGTATTTTTATTTTTTTATTTTTTGGTGGGGGGGGGGGGGCGGCTGCATGTATGCGGATTAAATGGTAAAAGCGCGCCGAATTGGGGTGGACACAACTAAGGTGGATCGTATCCGAGTTAAACTAATTCGCATTTACAGGTGGATCGAATACGCTTCGCTACGCATTACACTTGAGTGTGCGCTCGGGACGAAATGTGAGTCGATTTCCGAAGTAGCAACACCAACAACCGGGTGGCAATGGTGTTTCGTGTACTGTAAACTCAAATGCACCTCACACAAACAAAGTAAGAATATACTGATTTTCAAGAGGAGTTTATACGATTGCCAGTACGCATCATACACGGTTGAAGTCCTCTTTCCAGTAAAACTAAAACTATTAATTTCTCCGTTTCTATTCAATATATTTCGACCAAACTTGGCCAGATAGTAGATAGCAGCTTTTCCCAACTTTATACCAACTTTTATGCAATTTCCTGCAAGAGTAAACGTAAGGAACCACACGGAAATTTGAAAACTTGTTCTTCTGGTTCTTGTACGTGTTCTTGTGTGACACGGTTTCAGAAAAAAACTACTGCACCTACCTGAAATCTGAAACATGATGTAGACCAGAAATTTCCCTGGGCTTCATCCTCACAGAGACCACTTTTTCGATTGGTCGAGCCATTCCGGAGTTACAGGTCCCTGAAACGATCATTTTGATTGTTTTACATTGTTTTAACCATTGTAATTAGGAAACAATGCCACTCAGCAAACTTCATAATTATTCTTCGTGCACGTGTTATGTGTTTGCTAAAAAGCTGATTGTTGATGGGCGAAATGAAAGAATCCGTGTTGCAGCTAAACGATATAGATTTAAACCAAACTAAGCTACGTTGTTAATTTCGGCCTCGAAATTGGCAGCTAGAAACGATAGAATGACGTATTTATTTCGTAAATGCAGGCTTTCAGAGCTGAGTTGAATTGTTTCAAAGTGGCCAGCAACAATCGACTGCATGTATAACCCTTTCTTGTGCGACGCCATAGACGAAAAAAGGTATGTACACAGATTACAAACAAAAACGTCAAGTATGCCGTTAAAAAGGGTTATATGATTGAAGTTACACTTGATAAAAATGGATGCTTTTGAATTGAAATAATCAAATGTACAGTTGAGAAAATTGCATCTGTTCAAGTACTGTTGTGCTTTACCAATCATATATTTAAAACGTAAAGCACAACAGCACTTAAACAGATGCAATTTTCTCAACTGTAGCCAACATTTGATTATTTCGATTCAAAATCATCAATTTTTTATCCGTGTACCTTTTAACAAGTAAAGTGTAACTTCAATCATATAACCCCCTTTTTAACGGCACACTTGACGTTTTTGTTTGCAATTAAATTAAAACTGAAAAAGTTGAACGATTTATGGGCTGGCGGCGCCAGGGTGTGAGTTTTGGTCGAAGCACGAATCCGTTAATTAAAGTGGCACTATCAGCGATTGAAAGTAGGCTGAATTTGGCAATATCTAGCACTATCTAGCACTTGCTTGCACCAAGCGAAGGTATGCATAACGGCATTTCTTTTACCGAAACAAACAAGCCATGACTTCCTTAATTATTGAGTGTAAATGTGGTTCATGGGTGCAGGCTGTAAATGTTAGGAACGGTCAACCTATTTTTTTTAACCTTGACGGGAGACCCCCTACCTAATTAGCTGTACAAAATAGTCAAAACTTCAGTTTCATAATTTTTATTTGATGAACACACTTTAAAGAGGATAATTATCAAGTGACATGATATTTTTTTTTTGGCACAAATCTAGTTTACCACAAACCCCCAAATTTTAAGAAAGAAAAAAAGACTTGCCTTATTGTCGTCGTAAGGCAGATTAAAGTTGATTCCAAGGTGCGGAAAGGAGGTTTAAGGCGAAAAAAAGAAAAAAAAGACGCAAAATCGCTTGTTTGTTCGCTTGTTTTTTTTCGAGGCAGACGGCGCCGCGCAGGAAAGCATCAACTGGGCCAAAGTACGTCAAGTGAAACGCCAAACAGAAGCCGGTACCTGCCTAACCTAACCGACAATAACAACAAAAACAAAACTAAACTGACAATAACAACCTACTTATCTGAACTGTTTACGGGAAAAAATATCAGCTGGGGGCAAGAGCGCGGGGGCATGAGCTGGCTTCCGTGCACAGCCCCGCGAGCGAAAACGAACACCGTATAAATGTACTGATTGTGGTAATGTACTGATGGGGTTTAAACTGTGTTCCGCGCCTCCCACAAAAAAAAGGAGACCATATAATGAGAGTGTAGCGTAAGTACTAACAGAATTCAGAGCTTTTAGAAAATTGTGGTAAAGTGAACTTAAGCCTTTTTTTTTTTTTCTATATAAAACCAAGTTGTATAAAAATAGAAAGTTACTGCTTACGTTTGTTTTGTGTCAAAAACTATATATGGGCAAAACTTCACAAACCATAGTTATCAGAACCAAAAAAAAACTTTAAAAAGCAATTTATGTACGAAATTTATCTAGAAAAGTATGTAGAAATAATCAATATTAGGTGTGAAAATCAAAATTGTTTTTAAGACCATTTTCTTCTCAAACAGAGGGCTGCGGTTCACTTTCGTGTTACATTAAAAATCGGCCTACGGCAAAGTTCCGCAAAGCCTATATTTCGGAAAAAAACCTCGATCAGTTCGAAAGTCTCAGAAAATCTTCAAAATATGCTAGAAAACAATGTCCAAAAAACTTGGCTGATAAACATTTTTTTTTCTGATAAAATTTCGCGAAATCTACTTGTGGGGGGGGGGGGGGTCCCGCATGACCCCCGTTGGTCGTTCTAGGGTTAAAAATATCACTATCCTAGATAGCGCCATGGTATTTTCGTTCGCATTTCAATCGGTGATAGTGCCACTTTAAGCGGCAGTGGCGTGTTCTGGTGAGCGGTTGAGAAACTAACAACTAATCCCTTTTCGCCGTGTTTTCACTCTTGCGCTCCAAACGGGGGTCTAACAAACTAATCCGGATTCTACTCGCGTTTCTCTCAATTCGGAATTCGATTCCGAATTTAAAACCCTACGCTCCGAACGGGATATTGGATTCGTTGACCGGACCGCGGTTCGGTCAGTGTGGATCCCGGCAAACAAAACAAAAAGACCAAATTCTTGTAAATTCCTTTCCACAGGAAATTGGATGTGCATTTATTTCTGTGTGTGCGCTGTTTCTAAGGGACTGATCATTATGTATCTCGCCGGGGGAGGAAACTGAGGGGAACAAGAATTTTTGGACCCTTACAAGGGGGGGGGGGGGGGGGTCATAAATTTGTCAGGTCCCGTCAACGGGGAGGGGACAAAAACAAACTGACCAAACTGGAAGAAAAAGTCATTTTGGGCCTCAAAATGGCACTTTCAGCAGACAAAATTTCTAAATTCGCGTAAGTTTGTGGGGCCCCCTTGACCCTCCTTGATGTGAGTGTTTAAAAAGATATGAAGCCATTAGTACCATTACTGCAAGTATAGTTTTTTACAAAGAACTTTGTTTGTTTTTTTTTTTTTTTGGAACGGGGTGGGTGGGCGTTAGTTGGTTCATTCGGTCTAGGTATGTTTTCAGCTATTAGCAAGATACCTACCTACCTTCAATTATCAGTTCTTGAAGATTCTGAGGTTTAGGCCGAAACATGGATCCTCGAAATCTCCGAATTCTCTTTTTGCACGGCTCTGCCTTTCTCAAATATGTGAGATATATGTGAGTGATCTTCTAAATTCGCTACAGCTTCTGCATAAATTACGGATGGCTCGTCCTTGGTATCCTTCCCGCAGTTTTCTTATTTACTGAATTTGCACACATTGTCGCAGAATGATCAGCATCGTCGTTATGCTCCTTGGACATGCGCGGATTTGATTGGTCTAAGTCCGTTTTAAGGACTGTTGAGCACTTTTTGATTCCTCAATACGCAACGCTACCTAAGCACTGAAATACACTCATTTTCTTTAGTGTACTGAAACCCAATCAAACAAAGCTTCGACCTCTCGTTTGCAGACGTTGTCTCCTCCATGATCAAAATTGCTGTGGGGGTGACGCACAGAATAAATACCGCTTATTTGCATGAAATGAGAGAGAACTGGAGCACTTTACTGCTTCGGGGGGTGGGGAAGGGGGTATTAGTACTTCCTTGCGGATTGCTATTTGTTGTTTCAACCCGCAATGTCAATGGATTGATCATCCGAACACTTAAACGCGACCAGTATGAAATACTGATAAAGATTATAAAAATACACAAAAATCAGCAAATTTGTTTTTAATGTATCAATGCCATTCTTTATGTTTATAACTCAATGTCCAGCAACTGCTAAAATACGCATGTAATGTTGCCTAATGTCTGATATTTTTCACCAAAATGTCCAACCGTTTGGCAAATTATTGTTTTTCTCGCAAAGTGTCTGTCGACTAATTATCCATCGCCTTAAGTGTCAGGAATGAGATCAAGGCCCAGTTTTCAACGAAGTCACCGGGACCATAGTCTTTCAGACCTGGGTCCCGTCATCGGGGGGGACCAGAGACAGCCTTTAACAAAAATTATTAGGAATACTCCTTGAACTAATGTCAAACGACGTACGTGGATGGAACACGGTTTTGCTATTTAAGGATTTCTCGAAGGTTTATTTAAGTTTGGGGGGGGGGGGGGCAGATGGGCTGACTGACTTAATCAAAGTTGATAAAGTGTCCGCGGCCTATATATGTTTAGATCGCTGCAGAACGAACACAGATAATCGATTGTACGTTTTTGGTAGCAGAGCACCTTGTTGACATCCAAGATGGTTAAAAAAAAACAATGACGGCCGTCGATTAACGCGGCTTCCTCCAGGAGAACGTAGCCGCTCATAAAATGCTTGCAGGACTCAAGATACGCCGCGCGCACAATAAATACATTATTTTACCAAACTATATGACGTATTTACTTGGTTTTACGATGTATGCATTTGAGTTTGCAAAACCAAAAACATGTTCGTATTCGTTTTTAATTACCTACTTCATCCAGATATCAGCTCTACTGACCTTTGTAACTGTTTGCATGGCACATCTTCTTTTTTGCCCTCCTACTGGGCCTCCTATTGTGCTTCCCCCCCCCCCCCCCCCGCACTCCCCACCCATATTTTTTTTTGTTGGAAAGTCTGCGAGTGCCTAGAGTTTGGGTATACAGTGTCCTCCTGGACAGATTGGTAGCCGAGTGTATTTATTTGCAAGAAAAATAAAAATTCGAACTCAACAATTTTTTTATTTTTTAATTTTTAAAAATTTAATCAACAGCATGTACTGGAACCAGCGTCGCATTGCGCCGCCCGGGAACCTGGGAGACCCCCCCCCCCACTGCTGGAGGCCCCTTTTTTAAAAAATGAAATAAATTCGTGTGAAAATTGCATCGCTCATTGACAGGAAAATGTGTTAAATTCTCGCAAATTTCCATTATTAACGCCAGCTTTTGGGACCCTTGGACACCCCTTCCCCCCCCCCCCCCTAACAGAAGGTTTTTTTTTTTATTTGAAGTGAATCCGTGCAAAAATTCCATCGCTAAGTTGTAGGAAAACGTTTCTAGTTTACATCGATTTAAAAAAAAAAAACGTTACTTTCCGGAGTCCCCATAGAGGAACCTATTGAAAAAAAATTTTTTCTGGAAACATTTTAAATGTATTCGTATGAACATTTTACCTTTAGTTGCAGGAAAACGTTAATTCACGCCGATTTCTTAAAACCTCACTATACCTCCGGGGATCGGACCCTGCAGGAGAAGCTTGCAGCACTCCCCAAGATCCCCCCCTCCCCCACCCACCCTCCCCGAAGTGAGTCTTCCTGAGGACACTGCAGGACCGACCCTGACCCTGACTGGACCGACCCTGACTGGAAGGAAAGGCCAATATACTGGCCATGTCAGTCTGGCTTAGCGGTAGGACCTTGGCCTTTGATTTCAGAGGTCGTGGGTTCGATTCCCCGCTCAGGCAGTCTGACATCCGTCTAGGGCAACACTGAAAAATTCGACGAGTTTCAACTGGTGTTGGCGGTATACATAGAATTTTTCGGACGGTGCTGGTACCAGATTTGGTTTCGCGATACACGTTTATTTCATGGTTCCTGCAAGTTTATAGTGATATTGGACCCATTATTTCAGTAAAAACTGTTGCTTCATTCAAGAAAATATAAATTTCAGAAACCGACTCATTCACAAATTAACACGTTTTCCCCATTTTGTTTATATTCATCATAATTTTCTCCTAGCTGACCACATTAAGTGGACTAAATAAAGGGGGGGGGGGGGAAACAATTGAAATAGGGCAAAGAAGACAAAATTTTCCTTGCAAATAGTTATAAAGGTAGGCAGTGGAGCTAACTGACTTAAATACGAGAAATTCTTACAAGAAATTCATACATCACAAAACCAAGTACACATGCCATAAGGTTTTAGTAAAAATAATGTAAGTATCAACTTTGATTAAATCGGTCCGCCAATTTGCAGTTTTAAATTTTGGGCCCTAAACACCGCTCCCCCCCCACTCCTTAAATAAATCCTTCAACAAATTTTTAAATCTTACAACCGTGTTCGTACGTCGTTCAACATTAGTTCAAGGAGCAATCCTACTAATTTTTAGTTAAGACGGTCCATCTTTTTCCAATGTTGAAGTTTAGGTCATCTTAAACCTTCCACCCCCCCACCCTCCAATAAAAAGAAGGTTCACTGTAATAGCAGGCTTGCTGTAAAGCAACCGTAAAAACATGCTTGCTGCAAAATCAGGCTTGCTGTGAAAGCAGGCGCACTGTCATAGCATGCAACAGTAAAATCAGTCTTTCTGTTAATGAAAATGCAAGTTCACTGTAAGGGCCCCCCGTGCACTAAGCGACCAGGCCGCGCGACCAGGTCTCTGCGGCCAACGACAATACTTATGGTATATGTAGCACCGTGCACTTGGCCACCTTGGCCTGTCAGTCGCAGCAGCCACTGGGATCCCGGGCGGCGTGCAGGCAACCACAGGGCGGCCATAATTGCTCCGTGTTCATTTTTCACCACGTGATCGAGAATTATCAATGAAAAATGGAAGTGGCCGCACGGCACGTCGCCGTGTATTTTGGCCGCGACGATCACTGGCCGCGCGACCTGGTTGCCCAGTGCGCGGAGGCCCTAAAAAAAGCCGTAAAAGAAGGCTCGCTGTAAAAGTAGGCTCTGTTTGTCCATATGAGCCCACCTTATCTCGCGGTATTCACCAGATATCCGTAGTGACGATTGGTACCTGGAGTGTCGGTGTAAAAAACAGTAATATACGATCGGGCAGAACTGCACTGCATGTAAGGAGTGCTAACTAAACGGATCGCCGACCACAAACGTGAGAGGAGCTTGCAGAGGCTGGAAAATCAGAAAGCCACGCACGATCTAGCTCGAAAGTCAGCCAGCGCCTCTTTCGTCATAATCAAACGAGGTCTTCTTACCTGGAACGACTGCCAGGTCTGCAAATACGCGTAAAATATTTCACCATCAGCTTGCGCGTGAAGTGATAAATACCCCTCCACCTCCTGACTGCTAAAGGAACTTGCTGTGGCCTCTATTTTAGCCGCAAAATACAGCTGAGCTGCTGATCCGAATAAGTTTCCTGAATAATCATTTTCACTTTGGGTTTGTTATTCCTGCCAAAGTTATTCCTGTCAAAGTTAAGGGCTGGCTGCCCCAATATTAACGAATACGGAGCCGAAGCTACAAGCGGGAGATTAGTATTAGAAAACAAAAACGAACTCGTTTGATGTTTAAGGGATAAGGTTTAACTGATCCGAAGTAAAAACAGCAAAGGAACACAAATAAACCTTCCTGTAAGGTTTAAGATATACTGCAGTGTTGTTGTACTGTTTAGTCCACGTGAAACCTTGCTGCCGTATTCAAATGTTTTAACCATTTGTACATTTGCACCCATAAATCAGCTAATGATTGGTGAATTCTAAGTTGGCTAAACGACATCACTGGAAAAGGTTTAAGAACTAATCGTCATAGTGTGCTTAGCACAGCTCTACAGCCAATTCAGGGTTCGTGCGAGTCCTTGAATGCCAGGAAATGTCCTGGAAAGTAATATTGAACTTTCATGCCTGGAAAAGGGCTTGAAAATCTTGAAAGATGATGTATCATAAGTAGGGTGATGAATAGAAAGTAGACGACGTGACTGGAAAACACTGAAAAACTTTTTTCAAGAAAGTAGTCGAGCGTGTAGCCCGACATTATTCTTCGTTTGTTTGAGCATGAAAAGTTTGGCAATTGGGCTCTGGCTTAAATTGTATTTACGTGTATAATGGTTGGATACAGCAGTAAGGTTTCACGTGGACTAAACAGTACAACAACATTGCAGGATCTGAAACCTTACAGGAAAGTTTATATCAGTTAAACCTTACTTGAAGCATCAAACGTGTTCGTTTTTGTTTTCTAATTCGTGCTACTTTGGCGTACCATGCAGTTTCCAAAGATTTCTACCTCATGGGGAAATTTACACCAGTATGCTGAAATCATGTATAAGCTCGTTACAGTTAACAGACACAGTCTGCCAGTGTGCCGCCATCTGACAACCATTACACTCTAACAATTACGCTCTAACAATTAAGCTCCAACAACAATAACTCATCTACTTGTCGGCGACACACTAGCGTGTGTCTAGATATTTAGCTTAGGCCGAAGTATGGCCGAGGGTATGGACGGGAAAAGGTAGTCATTGTGACAACCAATCCAAACACAGTAAAATAAAGCGATAAGGAGAGCATGTTCATTACTTCCACGACCACAATATAAAAGGACGAGCATGTTCATTCTAGACTGAAGGGTGAGCGGTAGACAGTGAGAAGGGAAAGGTCGATTAAAAACAAACGAAATATTATGACATTTCATTGTTGACGGAAAACTCTGGGCTATCGAACTATGGTTTACAACAGCCAATGGATAACTAAACGGGATAGTATATGACAACATGGCTTCCAAATTATAGGTCGGCGTGTGTTTTACCGGGATTAGCTACTATCATTGTAAAATGGTTTTTAGAGCACAAACAACGTGGAACGGTGCATGTTTTTTTAACGAACAGGGTGGTCCACGAAAAAACGAACAACCCCAAATTTTGTTAAGTACAACACTTTTTCCCCAAGTTTTTGAAAAAAAAGTGCAGTCAGGGACCACTTTTGTGGTTCCAAACTCTAATTCTAATTTCAGTAAAGTTGGCCGTATTTTGTAAACATTTTGAAAAGGAACTTATTTTTTGTTAATGTCGTTCTGTTTAGCCACGACATCCTAATGGCAACCAGTCTTGCACATCTTGACTACACCGAACGAAAGTTGAAAATTTTTTCTGTTCTTTTTCCAAAAGTGCGGAAAACAGGACCCTTTTTTCTGGAATTAAAAATGGATTTTGGATACAAAAAAGTGGTCCTTTTGTTACTAAAAACAAACGTAGGAAAAAAAAATGGACTTATTTTGCTAGTAAATACCTAGGACTTTCTACATGCCACAATTAACACGGGGCAAACCCGGGGATGCGAACCGCGAGACCTCCGATCACTGCAGAGGGCCAAAGTAATGGCCAGAACGGGCCAGGTTAGATTCCACAGCCGCCGAAGGAGAGTAGGAGTCTCTCACATTACACCCTGGCCGGCATGTACTGGCAGGGACTTTGTACCACGTCGCTGTGAAATAATTAATGATCTTGTCTTTACTGTTCTGAAAGTAGAACATCCTGCAAGCTAAGTATTTCCTTGGAATGAATAGCAGAGCAAGTTACGTCGTTGGCGTAACTTCGCCTGTTAGATGTAGATAATAGGCACAAAAGTGGATGACCTGTAGGGGTTTTTAGTACACGTGACAGCTCCCCAAGTGCCAACCCCACAGTTAAAGGACTTGCATGAAAACGTGTCGGGGTGCTTATCAGGGGGTTGCGGGAATTCCAAATTAACCTAAATTGGTGGAATATGGCTAGTAGTCGTAGTTCAGTTTTGGTTATGCTTTAATAGTAAAACATGAGCGATAGTATGCTCCGGCTCGCCTGACATTGTAGGGCGACACTAACCCTGGCTTAGGGCCTAAAATGGAATACCAAACGGCATGAGGCTTACTTGGGACGAGATGGATTAGTAAATTTCGGGTTAATTCAAGTTTTCACAACAAGTGAAAATAGCTACGGGGTTGCAGTTTTAAACTAGCAACAGGGTTGGTCCGGTTTGATGTTAAGTTTGGGGAAACGGGACAAAAAGGGAAAATTTCTAATTAATTGGCCAAAATTACCTTTCGATGCGGAGAGTTGGAGAGTTGGTGGCGGAATGATTTTAGGTTTAATACCTTAATTGTTGGGAGCACCCGGCAGAAGACCAAGCGAGCTCGAGCCGTTACAATTGACGTCAAACATTAAGTACAGACAATTTACAGCCAAACATTGTTACAACAATTAATATAATAGCACCATGTCAACTAACAATGAATATTAATTATTTTGAAGTGACATTGGGTCATTGCAATTTGACGTCATGTAGATCTTGAGCTTGGCAGATTTCACAAATGACGTCATCGGCGTAACCTTGCTGGGGTGGTACAATTTCAACGTTGAAATCCGAAATTAAAACTCTTAACAGACCAACAGCTGAAATTTTGTAGGAGAAGTAGGCAGTAGTTTAAGTAGGTGACTGTGTTAAAGCTAGGATCTAGTGGTTGCCCGGTTTAGTGCATTTTGTTTTGGTTAACTTGGGAAATTTATAATTCGGATTTTTTCTGTAGGTTCAAAAAGAAGGTGACCTTTGAAACCTTATTATACCAAGCGCCATGGCTGTTTGCTGTGACGTGCACATCACGTGACTGGGCTAGTCCAATAAAATGGCCAAAACAGCCGTTGTTCTCGTTCGTCATTGACTAACTCATGGTGACGTCACGGCAAACAGCCATTGCGCATGGTATAGGCCGCTTAAAATTAATTAAGTGGTTATCGGGAGCGGTACTAAAAAAAATTGATGCAAGCGGGCGGTGTTTTTTTTTTTTACGTTTTATTCGTGATTTTTCAGTTTTTCCAAACAAAACGAAATCAGTAGCTTATATTTTGTTGTCGTACAATATTTATATTTTAATGCCAGGATCATCGTGCAAAAATAGCACATTTGAAAAAAGTCATTCTTTAGATCCAAGTTTTTAGTTGTGACATGTCTCTCAACGGGCCTTAGATTCGTTTCTAGGCGATCATGTTAATGAGCAAAGACCTCATGTGGTCATCGGCTCCAGGTAATGTTTGGTGAAGGTCCTGATGCGTGATTGGTACTTTTTTTTTAGACAATGTCATAAAAAACGTTTCATGCGCTAAGAAAAAACACAAACGTTTAGCCGCAGACCTAATCTTCCATGTTAACACCTTTCGCAGGTCCAGGCACGATCATGCGAAAAATAGCACTGCAATAGTGTTTTTTGACCGTACTTTTTTATTTACCCTAAAAAGATAAGTATGAAACACCGACTGAGGGGGTGCCCTTCGCGCGCTACTATACATCGAGATTTCTGTAATCCTAAAACGTATGACGCAATCAATCGTGAAACTCTGGGTGTGGGCTCATTGTGTGTGCGACCACACACGCCAAGACATGTACGACGCATGCGCTACGCTTTAACACGGAGGATTTGGTCTGCGGCTCTGCGCTTTTAGAAAAAAACCCATGCGTGCTCTCCTGAGAACCACTTAATTAATTTATAGTGGCCTTAGTAAAAAACAGCTGATAAACGCATTTCTTTTTCTGAAAAAGTCGTTTTGTAGTCAGCCCTGTTATTCGTCTAATGCGTGTTTGAGGGAAATTCCTCCCTTTTCGCCAGGAGAGAGAGACCTGCACCTAATGTGCCGAGCTAACAAGCTAAGGAGGTGTTTAGAAGCCCGGTAAACCTGGAGGAACGTCTCTTACCGTGCTAATTACCTATGAGATGGTGTCATCAATGGCTTTAGTCCTCGTTTGGCAATGGCACGCGATCGGCAAGTCGCAGCTGGCGCAACAACGATCATCATCATGTCTCGTTGACTTTGCTCTTTACCGACTAAATGCGACACTTGAGTTTGCGAATTGCGTGTAAATATAACGCTTTATTCTTTATTAACGCCTCATCGACCTGCAAAATTGAGTTCTCAGCAGCCAAAAGTGCAGAACAGCTTGCATGAAAAGCTGAGTTGCAAGGGAGATTTGGATGGTGCACACATTTTTTCACGAGAAGTTTTTCTGTAAAGATGATTTCCGAATGGTAGGAAACGACTTTCGGTTTCGTCTCAGGAAACGTTAGAAATTAAGTTGTTAACATGTAGTCGACCCTCTCGAATGTCAGTCCTGTAGCAGTTGACACTCGGTCCGTAACCTTGCTAAAGCACTCGCCATTATCTAGCTTCTAGTCGCCACTTGGCCAATAAATCTTGTATGATGTACGAGTTTCATACTAACGCATTTATTGAGTTGTGCGATTTTATCTAACCCTGGTATTACTGCAGAGACAATTACTGTGCTGCCTTTTGTAAATCTTGAGTTCATCGCCTGAAACCGTTTCGTCGGGAACTTATAAGACAACAGCCAGAATTTTTGCTTTCTTTCTGAAAAATGATCATCACGAAATACCATGCCAAAACGTTAACATCGACAAAGCACGCTGAAAAGACCATGCCAAGACGTTAACATCAACAAAGCAACACGCCAAAAAGTTAACATCGACAAAGCACGCTGAAAAGACCACGCCAAAAAGTTAACAGCAACAAAGCATCACGCCAAAAAAGTTAACATCGACAAAGTATGGTGAAAAGACCACGCCAAAAAGTTACATCAACAAAGCACGCTGAAAAGGCCACGCCAAGAAGTTAACATCAACAAACCAACACGCCAAAAAGTTAACATCGACAAAGCACGCTGAAAAGACCACGCCAAAAAGTTAACATCAACAAAGCACGCTGAAAAGACCACGCCAAAAAGTTAACGTCAACAAACCAACACGCCAAAAGGTAACATCGACAAAGCACGCTGAAAAGACCACGCCAAAAAGTTAACATCAACAAAGCAACACGCCAAAAAGTTAACATCGACAAAGCATGCTGAAAAGACCACGCCAAAAAGTTAACATCAACAAAACAACACGCCAAAACGTTAACATCGAAAAACACGCTGAAAAGACCACGCCAAGAAGTTAACATCAACAAAGCAACACGCCAAAAGTTAACATCGACAAAGCACGCTGAAAAGACCACGCCAAAAAGTTAACATCAGCAAAGCATACTGAAAAGACCACGCCAAAAAGTTAACGTCAAAAAGTTAACATCAGCAAAGCATGCTGAAAAGACCACGCCAAAAAGTTAACATCAGCAAAGCAACAAGCCAAAAAGTTAACATCGACAAAGCATACTGAAAAGACCACGCCAAAAGTTAACATCAACAAAGCAACACGCCAAAAAGTTATCATCGACAAAGCACGCTGAAAAGACCACGCCAAAAAGTTAACATCAGCAAAGCATACTGAAAAGACCACGCCAAAAAGTTAACATCAGCAAAGCAACACGTCAAAGAGTTAACATCGACAAGGCATACTGAAAAGGATGATACTGGATGATGCAGTTTTAAACGAATCATCGACGCCTACGCAGAATTGGTAACAGCAGCCACCAACAGTGAAGTAACTGAAGCCACCAACAACAGTTAAGAAAAGTGTGTTAAACTCATGTCACCACGCCACCTTTTTTTTGGGGGGGGGATTTTTGTTTCTAAATTGAAACAAATACATAAGTTTTCCCACGATCACTCCTCCCTACTTTTTTCATGTTTGAACCCCGCTCTCTTCTCCTTTCCTCCCCCTACCCCTCCCGTCCTTCCCTCCGACGTATTGTTTGCACTGTGAAAGACGCCGGCTGCTCCCGGGTTGTCGTGGTGGACAATTAAAATACAAGTGTTAGTGAAACTCGGTTAAATATTAAAAAAAAAATGACAAAGCCTGCGGGCTAAAGGTTACGGCTTTGCTGTATAAAGGCATATTTATTTATTTACGGTAGAAATATTCATATGATAGTGAATAGAGTCTGGGTCAGGGGTCACCAGCGTGTGGTAGCCAGTGTGCGCAAACTGAAAACGTAAGTTTTAAGGGATAAAACAATGCTTCACGAATATACAACTTAATATTAAACCGCTGGCTAAAGGTTCTGTCGCTGGAGATGATTAAAATTAAAGGATTAGTCAAACTCGGTTAAATATTGAACAAAATTGACAAAGTCGGCGGACTAACGATTTATACTTTGCTGTACAAAGGCGTATTTATTCATTTCCGGTGTACAAAGGCGTATTCCCTTTATTTCCGGTGGAAAGCTTCATATGTTACGTAACTGCATGGAGTCGGGATCAAGGGAGGCACTGATTGAGTGAGCGAAGCAAACGAAAATCAGCGTTTCCTAGCCAGTGGGTGCAAAAAGACAGACGGGATACACTCCTTTCGCAAGAAACACGAGAAAGCAGATCGTCCCAATGTTTTAAACGGTGCATCGAACACCACCCAGGCATAGCACGTGCTTCAGCTACTTCCTATAAATACTCGTCATTACAAGACACACCAACGAGTAGAACACCCTAGCATAATAAAGGCACGTATCAATCATCTAACATAATTAAAATCGTTCAGTATGTTAACTTTCACATAAAAATAAGAGACGCCAATGTTTTTTGTATATTTATTTATTTATGTATTTATTTATATGTGTGTCCTTCTACTCCTCTAGAAATAGTGGCCTCAAATATTGGAGAAAG
>JAHWFP010018722.1:0-25763 GCA_023313725.1 Lithobius niger
TGAAGAGGGAAAATTTTATACTATCTGTAAATTGTTTCCAAATGCAACAATGAGACGTGGAATGAACAAAGTTGCAAAACAGTTAAATAAATAATATTGAAATAAATAGACTTTATGTGTGGCCAACAAGTAATTCCGTTAAATATTATTCGGTTACAAATTTAAAATTTGTTGTCTTTAATAAAAAGGGATGTCTCAGTTTTTGTGTGCTTTTTTCCCCTCTCCTTGTTGCTTGATTCTTGTTGCTTGTACCTATATACCTATATCAAGAATATATAGGGTTGGGGAGGAGAATTTGTGGCTGAGACCCATACTGAAACGCCTTGGATACAGCCATATTAGTTCAGTGTTAGTTTATAGAGGGCGCCATGTGTTTTATGTGGGTATTTCAATTCAGTTTTTAGCCTAGAATTAAACTAAACTAAACGAAACTAGCTTGCTTTTAATTATTATTTAGCCTACATTACTTGTAATTTAGTTTACTTTAGATTTGGGCTGAAAAATGAGCAAAAATTATCAGATGGAACACGTGGCGCCCTCTGAAAACTCGGACTGAACTAATGGGGACCGATCTAACGTGTTTCAATAGGGACTTTTTAGAGTTACAAATTCTCCTCTCAAACCCTATAAATTCTTGCCTATATCTAATCTAATCTAATCTAGTATTGTAAAGCAAAGTTTCTCAGCTGGACAAGGACAGCAACCCCAACAACTAAACAATGAAAACAGCAAGCACAACGAAAAGTTGAAATTGGGTCATCGTTGCCTCGCTAACAATTTGCTCTGCCAGTTATCTCACTCTTAAATGACAGGTTTTAGTCTTCTGTACAGCCGTACCCGGCTGAGAAGACTATTGAAACAACTTTGTCCGTCCGTCCGTTGCTTTTTTCAACTTAGCAACTGTACCAGATATTGACGACCACTGTTTACAACGTTAGATTCAGTTTCAAAAGTAAGTTAAATAACATGCCAAGTTAAAACATTGTTACTTCCTTATAGCTAATAGACTTCTTCGATGTAACTAAACTAAATAACAACATTTGATCGTCGAATTGAAATCCTAAGGATAATACTGCAGCCGTAAAAACAACGCATTATAGCTTCGTTTAAAATAGTCTCGTCGCATTGTTGCATGAATGAATGGGCTTACCATTGAACCAGATTCTCCATTAGGCCTATCTGTTATTTACGAAATTAAAACTACAGTTAAAAAAATTAGGCCTAAAATCACGTTACCACGGCAACATAAAGTTGCTACGAGTAGCTCCTGACCTCATCAACAGCTTCTCTCCCGTAACTGCCCTATTACCACTGATCTATATAGGCTACGTTGCGCATTATGTTTAACACTGTAATGCCCGAAGGTGCACAAAAATTAATAGGCATACTATACAAAATCAAATCTCCGTTAGCTGCTACTTACGAAATTAAAGCTCCAGGTAAGAATTAGGCCTAAAAGTTGACAAATGTGCCTAAAATCTAAAATAAGCTTAAAAGCTAACACATTTTTAACCGGCAGTTCAGATGATTATTGCTTTTAGATTATATAATAGCGATAGCTGTTGCAATGCGTGATAGAGGTGTGCGCCTCACCATTGGCATTGGCAGAACTGTACAGAAGACCGGATGCGACTAGGTAGTCGCTCAAGCCGCTTGTTTTTTTGCAGTACGGATCGCTCAAGGCCAAAGCGATAGAATGGGAGGGGGGAGGGCGGAAGAGAAAGAATATCGTGTGTTGGGTAGTGTGTCTGTTAGCCCTATTCTTGACATTTTAATACTATAATACCTAAAGTGATTCGGAATGGTGGAAAGGGGGAGGGGCAGTATTTAATTTAACTATCCATCCAAATTCAACTATGTGTAGCAAAGGGAAGAAGGATGGGTAGGAGGAAAGAGAGGGATGAGAGGAGGAGGGAGAGGAAGTGAGAAAAGGGGAAAGAGGACACGAAACATCGGGATGCGTATGAGGTTGAGAAGGGACAGTGGCGTAGCTCTTTCCCTGGGGGTCCCTTGGGGAAAAAATGGTGGTGGTGGGGGGGGGGCCCCTTTTCATGGGTTTTACTACAGGCTATTTTGTTTTTCGTGTTAGTACTAAGTTTCTTTACTAATAAGGTATTGCCTAAAGAAACTTTCAGAAACGTTCCCTCTTTGATCGCGTATAAAAAAAAAAAGAAGCACTAGAAAAAGGATTATAATGATGGGGGAGGGGATGTCCTTTTTGCCCCTCTCCACCATTAGAATCCTTTTTCTAGTGTTTTTTTTTATATGCGATCGAAGAGGAACATTTCTTTAGGAAATACTTCTTTTGTAAAGTTTGTGCCATTTAAGTAAAGCTCGGGGACCCCTTAGAACCGCTAACCCAGCCAACCCAATTGCTACGCCACTGGGAAGGGATGGGTATGAGGACGGGAAGGGAGAGGATGGGAGGAAACGGGGAGTATTACAGGAGAAAAATTACCCGTCGTAGTGAACGTTCAGGAAAACTGGGATACAATCATGGTCGAAACAAAACCCCAGGGCAAAGCTCGGTATGATTGCTAGTAGCTAGGGTATATTTTTTTAGTTAGGTCAGTAATCGAGAAGGTCCTTATAGGCCGATTCAGTCCTTCCTGTGATGAACAATGTATTTCAGGACTGAATTGAACGGTTAGACAGTCGTTTGGTATTTCCTCCAGCCAATCAGTGGTGGGAGTATAGTAAGGCGCCTTGCGAACAGTCTTCACGCTTGTGCAAACATGTTAGGATTAAATAAAATGCATAACTTAAAGTCACAGTCAATATAAACAAATTCATTGTTCATGTAAACTGAGATCATTGTTGTTCTTGACTTAGGGCCATTTAATTTTCATTTACAGTGCTCAGCCTGATAATGGAGAAAGAGTAGCTCTTTCATCTCATTTCTAGTTGTATCTTCCGTCTTTCTTTAACCAGATTTATGGGATCTCAACAAATTTCGTTACGAGTGGCCACCGCAAGATTCACCACTTCATAGGAATTGTCTACCGGATGAACTGACTCAAGAAATGAAGACAACGCCAATAAAGAATGCAGTTCTTGTACAAGTACTGAACGACTCCATTGATGAAGCTCGTAGGTAGTATTAAGGCAAACCTACCATTTTGAAGGTTGACTCAAGCTATTTTTATTTAAATGTCCAGCTTTTTTTATTGATTGTAGGCTTAGCAATTTTCATTACTACATTAGTTGTAAATGGGGCTGGTCGGAATTTGTCAGGAGAGGGGTGGGGGTGAAAAGTGGGACTACAATATACACATTTTGTTTGTTGCCTTGAACCGGCGATCAACAATTTTCAGCGATGCTAAAAGGCGGGGGGGGGGGGGGGAAAATTCTTCAGTATTGTTTGGCAATTTACTCCGAAATCAAAATCCTTTTTGAAAGTTGCTTCAGCTTCTTAAACCCCGCTGTAAACAGTAATATGGGGCAAGGTAGCCTAATGGTTAGCACGACCATTTCATGTGCAAGAGGTCCGGGGTTCGATCCTGACCTCAGCCACCCTTGGTATTTTCGGGAAGAGAAGAGCCCTGTGATGCCTCGTGCTCATGTCGATTGTGGCATGTAAAAGATCCTAGGAATTTCCGATTGGAATTACCTAGCAAAATTGTCCCTCTCTCCTTCTGGCGCCATGGCATCGGCTGGGATCGCAGCAAACTTACAGCTGTAAATAGTAATGGTACAGTTTCAAAATGGCTGGCTAATTATCATGAGTAAGGTTTTCCCAAAGAAGGTAAGCATTCTTTTCTCAAATATCTGCAACACGTAGCAGCATGCCTAGCAACGTGCACCTGCTGGATTGTTTGAAGTTACGCGCCAACAACGTGTTGATACTGGTTGCTTGGGACACACCAGCTCTACCAATGAGTAGATTGGTTGGCTATCCAGCAGCCCTTCATTAGCCTACGGGGTTATGTGAACTTATTTTCAGATATCTTTGAGGTACTTGCGTGTGTCCCATCCCCTGTGAGATGCATCCCTTTAAAAATGCTCACGTGAAGTTCAAATATCAGGCTTCCCAACACAATTTGTCTGTACAAGCTTCTTTAGCTTTTGTTGACTTAATAGCTGAAAATTCTTTAAACACCATTTTCAGTTGGTGATTTGGCATGTCGCCTATAAAGGCTACACAGTCGACAATATCTGATTCTGGTGTTATGCACAGGAATGCATAAAGACTAACTGTTTCCAACACTCCCTACCCGAGTCTATGCAACAGCAGTCATTCACTTTACCAATGTTGGGCTACCGTGCCAAGAATGAGCCTGCTCGTTATCTTTCATTATAGTGCATGATGAGTTTGCTTGCTGTGTGCATCTCATCCCATCTAAGCGTACTAGATATAAATATTCCTACCACATTTCATTCAAATAACTTCACGCGTATTGCTATAACAACCGTAAACCTCTTTTTGAACATTGTTTTGGATTGCCATTTTGAATTTTCACAATGGTTAAATGTGACCTTTATTTGATAATATTCGCATTAGTCCAAACCAGCCTGTGTTCAATCTGGTAAACGATCTAGATAATGTAAGCCAAAAACAAATTCATGCATCATTCATCCTTCTTTCAAAGAATATTCCTTCCAAATTTCATTTGAATCTGTGCATTGGTTTTAGCGTAACTGCGGAACAAACAGCCAAAAACTTTCTTCGGAAACCATTTTGGGGTCCCATTTTGGATGTTTGGCAACAGGTAAAAAAAAAAAAAGAACTGTAGGACATATGTCGTTCAGCCTTATTTCAAAGGATATTCTTTAAAAAATTCATTCGACTGTACAGGTGTTTGCCGTAACTTCGAAACAAACTGCTGAATACCATTTTTTGGGGGCCATTTTGGTCCGCTATTTTGTATTTAATAAAATGTAAAAACTCAAGTACAGACGCTGTTCAGTCTTATTGCAAATAATGTTCCACCTAATATCATATTGAATCCATTCAGGCATTTGGCCATAACTGCGGAACAAACAGACAGACACACACAAACAGAAAAAGTGCCAAAATGTCGAGTTAAAACAAGCTTCATTTGATCCACTCACTCATTCAAAAAATACTTGCCCCTTCCAAGGAGAAACCAACATTTTTTTAGCGCAAGTAATGAGGGAAGGGATCAGATTTTTTTTAGTGCAAGCAAGGGTTTTTTTTTAAGGCAAGTAAAAGGTTACTAAAAATTTTTGGAAGGTCTCCACCATTCAGGCATTGATAACTTTTTTTGACGTTTTCAGAATGGGCCAAACAACTCGCAGAGAAACATCCTTTCATTAAAGGAATTGTGGCTGGCGTCGACTTGGCAAAACCAGAGGTTGGTTGTATTTTGTTTGAAGTGAAGGGCAATTTCTCGTATTTTCACTTGTTACTTCCCAAACTATTGGGCAAACCAGCCAAACTACTTAACTTAAAAATAATGCAAAATAATGCCCCTTCCCTAGATCGACTGTCAAGGAAATCAAACAAAATACATAAAATATGAAAAATGAAGTTTTAATACTAAAATTAATTTTTACGTATTCTAGATTACTTACCCATTTTTGTTCTAAATGTTGGTTTAGCGCTTCATGTCCTAAAAACACTTCAACTTTAATGTAATGCAATTACACTCCTTCCCGCCAGCTGGTGCGCTCAGTTCTTCCCACTTTCGTCACTTCTGTTAGACCAGTCTCTGATTCGACATGTGGGCAGGTGGTTCGGTTTGATAAAGGTAAGTAGTTCAGTAAGTAGTTCAGGAGGCAGGCAAGTCGAACCCAAGCGTGTTGTTTGCATTAAATGGTCAACAACTGATTCCGAATCATTCACCCAAACTTAACGGATAAGTACCCACCTTATGTCTTTCTTCATTCAACCATCCGAATGTCGGTCATCCACCTCATGGTCCGGAAAGACGACTAGCTATGACGACATGGCTTCCATCCGTCTATCTCACAGGTCATGGTTGACGAAGGTTGTGTGATGTTTCCATTAGCATGCCTGCACCACTTTTTCCAAGGGCATTCCAGCAGTGAAAGCCTGTGTTGCGGACAGAGCCTGAGCTCATGAGAGGTGGTTGCTCTAGATTTTCCAGTGCATCGTCATACACCCGGATGATCCCACTAATTCATTGTACGATGCTCGGGAGGGAGACGGCCTTCCTCGAAGGCTCATCTGCTCCTTTTTGGTACTGAAGTACAGAGGTGCCCATGGTCTTTTTGGTGGTTTTAGCGTCTGTTCTTATACTCGTGATTCATTCAGGGTTTTGCAGAGAATCTGTGTGGCTCCGAGTGCTTCATTGCTTCTAGATAAAATCTGAGTCGCTCGCACTGGGCACTGGACTCGCTCTAAACGTTGCCGCATCACTGGATTTAGAGCTTTTGCTATGTATGAACACTGTCTTCTGTGCAAGGAGGGTAAAGGAGGCCCTGCAACCAAGTTAGTGAAGGGCCTTAGGTAAGTTATCCAAGACCAATTGAAGGTTAGAGTCTCCGTGTTCTTGGTCTTTGAATTTCGAACTCCTGCATCAGTCTAGAAATGGCTGTACTGTTCACCAATTCAAAGTCTCCCGAGTATGAGCACCAAATTTATAACCGATTGGCTTCCTTTGATGGCCATGGTGGAGAGGCCCTCCTGGAAAAGCTGCTAAGAAACCTTGCTACAGCATCAGGGCTCCCACATATCATAAAATACATAAAATCCCCTGATTTTATGGAAATGTCATAAAATTGTCATAAAATATTGTTTTGTATCATAAATATCATAAAATATTAGAAATTTTTATAAAATGCTGTAAAATACATTCCTTGGAGAACCTCGGTGAGTATCATGAGAGTCACGTTTTTATATTTTCATTTTATCCAATGTACCCCCCCCCCCCCCCAACAACACAAGTGTTACAAACAAAAAGGGTGAAGACGGGCTCAAGATTTTTTTCAGGACCTCGAAGAGTGTCACGAAAAATTGTCGGTCACATTTCCATTTGGTCCAACCATCCGCCTTCTCCCCACCCTAACACCAAGTCGCCAAGCGTGTAAAAAACCAAAAGTGGGTTAAAAATTGTCCTTCAGTTGTTTAAAAGTGAAAACAATATGCCGATTTGTCATAAAATGTGGATCCATTTTGTCATAGAATTAAAAAAAAAGTTTACGATTTTGGCGTGGGAGCCCTGCAGCATGTACTTCCGGGTCGCATGGGTTCATTTTCTCTTCATGCAGCACTCCTACTATATCTTCCACTTAAGCCTTCAGCGTTGATTGACAATGGCAATTCAACATCTTATCAGCGACTAGCAGGGAAAAATCTTGCAGCCAAGAGATCACCTGTCAAGTCTTCATGCATGAAGATCAGGAATCTCTGGGTTGGCATGAAGAGTTCTTCGTCTGTGTCCATCTGAGGGGGAGTGGAATCGGTTTCTCCGTGCCGAGTTCCATGGTGTCTACAAACCAAAGAGCCACTGACCATACTGGAGCCACCAGGATGAATGAGGCCTCGATCGCTTTGATCTTGTTAGGACTATTTGGAGCAGGGAGAATGGTGCTGCCTGTGCTCCATGGTGGCAAAAAAATCTATCATAGATTCACCAACTCAGGAATAGCAACTTGCAGATCGAGGGGCATAGATGCCAGTCTGTAGTAGGCGTATTGTCCCACCTTGTTCCTCTTGTCAGCTTCTCGGTCTTGTCAATCTTGTCCCTCCTTGACAGCTCATCCGCGAGGATGCGCAGCTTCTCCACAATGTAGCACTGGTAAAAGGAGTGCTTGAGGGCTTAACACAGGTGGAATAAAGAGGATGTCTTGGTTTGAAGTAAATGGGACCTCGTGCCTCTTTCCCGGCAAATGTAGGCAACCGCAGATGTGTTGTCAGACATCATGGCAAGCTGGTCACCTGGGAGATGAACAATGCATTGGCCTGACCCTCTGTGTTCCCAGGGGCATCAGGTTCGCTAGGGAGTCCAGCTGGCCTAGGTGTCTGGTGGACATTGACTTGGCTTCCCAAACCTCCTGAATCAATGTTCTTAGATTTATGATTCAGTCTTCTGTTGGGCGGATCGAAAATGGTACCAAGTCGACCCAAATCCTGTAAAGTCCACAGGCAAAACCGCATATCCTTCCTGATAACTACTGGTCAGGTGTTCCGTAGAAGCCAATCGTCTAGAAAAGCATAGGGTCTTATCTTCTCTTAGTGAAAAAGGCCTAGCACCGGCTTCAGGATGGAGGTGATGACGTGAGATACAATGCACAGTCTGAATGGGAGCACTTCAAAATGGTAGACAACCACTTGAACATGAACCGAGCAAATGACTAACCAAGGGTGGAGTGGGACATGCAGTTACGTGTCTTCCAAGTTGATCGAGATGGTTAATTCTCCTACCTTCAGGGCCTCCCTCACTGATGTTTCCATTTTAAAGTGTTCCTTGAAGATGTACCTGTTGAGGTACCTCAGATTGAATATTAATTTGGTCCCTCCATTTCTCTTCGTGATGACCCTGGCCGGACTGTAGAAGCCCAAGGTTCTTGTTGGTGCTGGTCGAATTGCCCGGTTTCCTAACAGTTTTGCAGCATCTTCTACCAAAACTAGTTTTTGCCCCGACATACGAGGTCGTCAGAAGGATGGACGGAAGAGCTGAAGCCCTGAAAAGGGTAGGATGTAACTTTCGCTGGCAGTGGCGGAACAAGGGTTTTGTACTGAGGGGGGCAACACTAGGTAATTAAGCCGAATAGTGTAGAGGGAGGAACCAAATATGAGCCCCGGAAGCTGATGCATTTTTTGCTATTTTCCGGCATTTTCTGTCCTTGTAAAGTGCCGTTGGAAACATTTTTATAAAACCAGTTTTGCTGACTGCATTATACGCATAAAAAAATTTTGTAATGTAAATCTTTCAGTTTTTCATACTAGATACTTATTTTTTAAACACTGATACTTTGTTAGACATTTTAAGCAAGTATGGAGTTAATAATTCTTACTGTTTATCTTTACTGATTCTTGTATTTCTCTATTTGTTACCTGGTTACTTTAGTGATTTAAAGGAGAAACAGTAGGAGTATAAATTAGCTAAGATGAAAGATGCGTCTTTGACCTCAAAATGCAGCCATCTGACGGTAAATAATTCTTCAGCTATGGAAAAAAATGACTTGGCCAATTTGCCGAATAAGCTTTCAAAATCTCACAGAGCGGGCGAATTACCCCTTTGCCCCCCTCCCCACTAGGTACGCCACTGTTCGCTGGCAATTGATAATACAAAAGGCTCCACTTTATTTATTTTTCTCCAGGCCGCAATGCGGAACCTTAATATTAAGCGCGGAGGTTTTTCCGGGGACACAAGGGGCTGCCGGTCGGGGTAAATAGGGCCCCGTCACTTCTTATCAGCATCAAATTGTAAGGATGCGTGCCTCTGGGGCCGCTAACCCTGCTAGCCGAGCGCTACTAACTGTTTTGATGCAGTCAGCAAGATGTAACCAAAGATGGAGCGACTACCATTTATCATTCTTCTTTGGATGTAACGGGACCGAAAGCACACACCTCAGGGTGCTCTGAGAACGGTAATAAACCGATGTCTGGCCTTCAATCGGTTTGGAGTGAGTTATTTATGACAACCATGAGATGGACAGAAGAAGCATTGTCATATATTTGGCTCCCAACATGGGGCTCGAACCCACGACCCCGAGATTAAGAGTCTCGTACAACCATGAGATGGACAGAAGAAGCATTGTAACAAAATCACAAAGCCGACTTCTTCCAAAAACATTTCAGGAACGCTAACATCATTGCTGGCGTACAACGAAATGTCTGATTCATTCACAATAGTGTGCGGAGTGCTGCATTTGTTAACCTGCTCCTCCCCCTTCTGTTCCAAGGATGAGCCGCCAAGTTTCAAATACTTGGTCGGTGAGCCAGTTAGAGACAGTGGCGTAGCTACGTCCTGAATATGGCCCATAAAATACGCCCTAGTTGAAAAATGCCCTAGCTGAAAGTTCATACTTTTTTTTGTTGTTATAATGAAAATCGGGACCATTATTTCGTACTCTAGTCAAGTGGTCCCCATTTTCACTTTTTGTGAAAAAATAACTTTGAAAGGTTTGGACTTGGAGAAATTTTTCAGCTCGTGCGAGTTTTATGGGCCCATATTTTTTAAATGATACCAAATGGACGGAAAGGGAGGCTCGAAATTCATTTTTAAAATACAGTTTATATCGTGACTTATACTCACAGTTCGATCACGCAAAACCAAAAGTCAAAGATCTTCAATGGTTTTCCCCTCGAAACTTGCAAATTTTCGACAACCTTTACTGGTTGTCTTCGTCAGGCAGTTAAGCCACCGGCACCCACACTCACAATCCTTCCAAACCCAACTTTCGGAAGGTCGTTGGGTTTGGAAGGATTGCGTGTGTGGGTGCGTTTGGTGTGGGTGCCAGTGGCTTAACTGCCTGACGAAAATTCGCAAGTTTCGAGGGGAAAACCATTGTAGATCTTTGACTTTTGGTTTTGCGTGATCGAACTGTGACAATAAGTCATGAACTTGAACCAAAGTAGAAATGCTGAGTCGACCGATTTTTCGGTATTCAAGACAGTTTATATCAAATTAAATAACTAGTGAACTACAAAAGAGCCTTTTTTAAATCAAAATAATTTTTTTTTCTTCGGGGGCCCCTTGAGGCTGGGGACCGGTGGCACTCTGCCACCCTATAGCTATGCTACTGGTTAGAGAACACTGTGGTCAAGTTATGATTTGGGCTAATGCGTCAGTAACAGATTTTGGAACAAGTTCAGTTACAGATTTCACTGCAGTTTCATGAATTTCTTTAAGAGCGGGACTCGTTTAATCGATCGTGCAGTCACTAACACTATTAGAAGGCGCTAGGCACTAGTATCATCTTCAAGGGCTGGACGATAACCTACCATTACATTTGAATATTTAGACTGAGACAGCGTTAAAGATGGGGAGGGGGGGGGGATATCACGACAACAGAATTTAAATTATCATACACAACCTGGTTCGGTGAATTCTCCACTTTTTCCGTTGCTGATTCGACATTATTTTCTTTTGGGTTGAGTTAATAAAATAAATAAAATTGGCGTCAATAAAAGTGTATGTCTTCTTAGCCCACTGTTTTTTTTTCTTTTGTTCGACTTCAACCAAGTCTTTTTTAATCTATTTCTTCCTCACAGTACGGGAAGTAGAAACATTGATTGATACGTAATTTATAGGCCCTTCACTTATGATTTTCAGGGTATCGATCTTCTGGTGACATCGTGTTCTGTACATGTGACATTGTAAGCACTATGCACTCGTGGAGCTCAACGAAGGATAAACCTTCTACTTGTGACCTAACAGAAGTGACGGGAGTGGGAAGGGCTGAGCGTGCCTCTGGTGAGGGTGCTAGCTAGTGGGAAGGAGCTTAGTTAGATTACATTAAAATTGAAGGGGTGTAGGACATAAAGGGCTAAACTTAACATTTAGCACAAAAAAGGTGTTATATTAGGAGAAAAGTAACAACACGGTTATATTGTTTAAAATAGTATATATGATGGATCTCAATTCGGTTTTTTTTTTTAGTGTAGGAGTCTAAAATAGATTACATAAAATACACAAATCGCTGTAAATTATATAGGCAGGAAAACGTTTGGCTTGTTTTCCTTTGCGTAAAATAAAACCGTAAAGTAAGATACAAGTAAAAATTAAGAAACCCTTTTAACTACTCGCAACAACGATCTTATTCCTTCTGCATGTTTTTTTTTGTTCTATTTAGGTCGGTAAGCACATCGAAACTTTACTAAAGAATCCACTGGTGGTTGGTGCAAGGCATATCCTCGACTTTGAACCCCTGGACTGGTTGAAGCGCAGTGAAATTCATCGAGGGCTGGAGGCAATAGCCAGTCACAACTTGACCTTTGATCTCTTGCTAAGGTATTAACTGATATCTAATCACACTGAAAACAAACATTTATCATTATTTTGTTGAGACACCGTATCAAATAGTGAACTAATCAGATTGTTATTAAAGTGCCCGTCGAGCATCTTCTCATTGCGGTTTCATTTCTTCTCAGATTTTTTTTTTTGGTACTCGCTGAGCTGTAGCCAGTTGTCTTTACCTCTTTCGTTACGCTAAGTTGTAATGTTATTGAACATGAAATGTTGTGTATAAACTAATGCGCTATTGGCATCGAATGTTCCGTAGTCTGTAGTTGCTGGCTTTGTCGTTTTTATTTATTCCTGTACGTTATATTTTCCAGAATTACCGGATAAACTTCACGTTTCACAGTAGAAAAAAAAATGTTCAAGGAATCACTATTTGAACATGACAGTCAATTATGCCAAAAAACTAAGAAGGGCCGCTCATAATTTCTCGTGGGGGACGGGGGCTCTACACGTTTTTGCTACCCTTCAAGGAGGGGATCACAATTTTTCAATAGCTGTAAAATCAGGTGGGATGGAGGTGCATAATAATTCTCAGTATATTTTGGCTAGTCATGTTGTATACATAATTTATCCAAAAATGCTCTTCAGAATTCTTTCAAAACTTCCTCAGAAACAAGAAAATTGCTTAAACTCTTGAGCTGCACCCCGAACCCCACAGTAAACATTAAAAATACAATTAAGAAATGTCTCCTCTTAGTTATGATGAGCGATGTTTTCCCAATCAGGTGTATGTGTCTGCAACACGTGGTCGTAGCAGCAACAGGCCTGCTGCTTGATTGTTTAAAGTAATGCACTAATGGTTGTTCGCTCTGGTTGCCTTGCGCATCCAGTTCTGGGATTAAATTGGATGGGAGGCAAACGGCAGGATTCACCCATAGGGTTATTATGTTTTGACTGCCTGGCTGCCCCCTGGGCGCTTCCCTGCAAGCTCACTCTTACCCTCAGTTGCACCCATTTCGGACGCTTGGCGTCAGTTTCAGCAGGTGTCCACTTGAATGGCTGACAGGAAGATCTGCGTGTCTGCCTAGATGTCTGTCTTGATGAATGACTGGATGTCAGCCCAAATGTCAGTTGACAGAAAGGTTGGCTATCTGAAGACAGAAGGGGTTGACTGGTAGGATGGCTGTGGTCGAATGCTGTGTTGTCCATCATGAAGACCGTCGTGCTGGCTCCTTGAGGTTGACGAAGGGGTGATTGTTGACACATGGATGCACGTATGTCCATGTTATCCAATGACTGATGACTCTGAATGTTGACCGCCGAGCTCACCCTATCGATCCGCAGAGATGGATAACCTGAGCGGCGGGAGAGACGGATGACCTGTGATAGTGCCTGAATCCTCGGAGACAATCGGGTCACCTACAGTGACAAGACGGTTTGCCAATGCTCGGGGGCCACCGACACGACTGCCAACACCGTACTCTTCACGGCAGAGCTGGACTTTGAATGCTTGTGTTTTTAGAATGACTACTTAGAAGGTTTTTAGATTTGCGTAGCGAAAATGAATGGATGAGTGGTGGGATGGAAATCCCCTCCGAATTATCGGTACGAATTTCGGAATGAAGGTCGGTCCGCAGATTGGTTCAAACTTCCTTGAGGAAAGAAAGTAACTCCGACTTCAAAGCAAGGAAATCCGCTTGTTACACAACTGACACCGCAGTAATGTGCCGAAAAATCTTCAACTGGAAGCTGTAACTACGAAGGGAAAAACGAATCTTGTGGTGGGATGGCCCGGTGGTGACTAAGATTTAAAACTCCGTGGCCATCCGCTCGTCTAAAAGCTGTTGAGGCACAGTCGGAGGCGGAACGGGTCGCGGTCGGCAACAAAGCATTTGTACTCGAGGATGAACTGATTTTCCGCATCATAGCCTGACCGGTCTGAATCATGCCACAACGTTAGAATAGAATTTATGCCCTCGGTTGAATGCTGACATCCCACGTCACAAAGGGTTGAAACGAAATTACTCAGTCAGGAAGCACGTCACAACAGGTGGAGAATAAAAATGATTCTGGGAAGAATGAAAAAGATGAAAAAATGCACAAAGAAACATCAATATTCCACAAATTCAAAATGGAAGGCCAAACGATAACAATAGGCTGCACAATTGTCGTCCTTATGGGTAAACAACGGTTTTCCAACAATGGGATTCCAAAAGAGCGTGTGAACGACAATGCGTCCATGCACAAATGTTCTGACAAACTAAGGCCAGGCGCACAAATTGAACATGACGCTCAGAGCAAGTGAACATACAGGGAAGCATTCAGGGGATAGCCAGGCAATCAAAATGTTTGCTTATATGGGACATTATGAGAGCACTAACCGAAGATAAGCTAAAAGGGAAAGTATTTTAGGGAAGGATAACAACTTTGTTACTTTACGAATGTTTCTTGCATTCCATTTTAGGCCCAACTTGCTACCTCATGCAGTTCCATTGGTGAAGAAGTTCTCGACGTAAGTTAATGGCCAAATATTATTTAAAGGCAATATAGAAACGCAATACTCTTTCCAACACAACTAAAGTTAGAAAACAATTCCAGGATGAAATTTGTCGTAGATCACCTCGCCAAACCAGCTATTCGCTGCGGCTATGTAGATCCACATTGGCAGAGAAATCTTAACGAGCTTGGAGCATGTCCTAACGTTTACTGTAAGCTGTAAGTATTCACACTAACGGCCTACAATTTACTACAAGATGTGGTGGTATTGATGGTTTTTGCATTACAATTGTTTGCATTACAATTTTATGTTATAGATCAGGTATGGTTACTGAAGCCCAAGTTGGTTGGACACCTTCGGACATACAGCCTTACATGCAGGTACGTGTATGTACGACATGAACTCATTAACCACGGGTAGGGATTAAGCAGGAAGGAGAGGCTTTTCTAGGTTAAGTTATCGTAGTTTCAGGTTTCTTTGCACTTGGCTCAAATTGAAAGTAACACAAATACATGCATACAGTCACTTTCAAACGTGACATTGCGAGGGATAGTCTTTGTTAACAACTATTTTAGCTATGCAGTTATGTTTGACATTTGTGTACAAATTTTATTTTATTAAAACGGTAATTGGTTACCGTATTTGGAACGTGTCATTAATTTTGATTTTTCACCTTTGTGTAGGTCGCGATTTCTGCATTTGGAGCGGAACGTTGTATGTATGGCTCTGACTGGCCCGTTTGTACAGCAGCAGGTGCCAATTACTCTAAGGTTTTAGAAACGCTTTTGTATTGCATTCATGATTTACCGGATGAGTGCCAAGAAGACATTTTAGGCAGAACAGCCGCAGAGTTTTACGGTCTTCAGAACTTAATCTAAGAAAAGGAGGAACGAAATAGCTGAAACATTTCAGTGTATACATTACATCAGTCTTAAGTTCCAAATAGTAGAAATACTTTCACAGTTTACGTTTCTTGAAGTACAGTAATTGTTTCTTTGCAAGTTGATGACTGATCATTACTGTCATCACTTCTCAGGATGACTTGAGTTGAGAGTTCTACATAATTTTTAACTGCCCTGCCCTGCTTTTACAGTAGCCTCTCTTTATAGCCAACAACCTAATGCGCCAAGAAACGGTTCTTAATGCAGAGGTTCTCTTACAGTGAGCTGCAAGTGTAGTGATTACAAAGTTCCTTACACAGTGTGTAAAAACTAAGGCTGTCCCGAACACACATTTTTCAGCCGAATCGAACCAAACCGAACAAATCATAAATGAGCCGAACACCGAACACTTCCCTACCAAACAAAAGTGTATCAAACCAACAATCTTTAAAATAAAAATCTCAGTTCACAAAGGTTCATATTTAAGTTTCTTAACGAATGCAAGTGTGTTCACATGGACTTTTAAGTGCACAGATGTGGAAACTTGTTTTGAGCATACAAAAACCTCCTCCACCTTTACATTTTCTCTCATAACTTCTGAATGTTTAGTTAGGAATTTATTGTTTGGACCATCAGAAAGCTGGCGAAAAAACCTTTGAAATGGTATGTTCAAACATCAAAATCGGTCAATTAGAAATGGAAAAATGTTCGGTTCGGTATATTCCTTTTAACCCTTGGACTGCTGAATTTATTTTCTATCTCCACAAAAGTAGGGGTAACTTGGACGGGACTCGAACTAGGAACTTGAAGGAGCTCTTTAACTTCAGGAACACGCCTCTACCAACTCGGCCACGGCTGTCTCTAGAGTCGGCTTGTTGAGGGAACCTAGAATTGTTACCGTTTCTGCAATGTTGGCCATCTCGTGCATACTTTGGACTCTGTTTTTAGGACTCAAAGCTGTGCGTGTGTTTTTGGCGAGTATACTCGTCTCCCGCACTTTAAGGGTTAAAGGCAGAACGCCGAATCGAACCGAACTCCCTCTGTTCAGTTCGGTACAGCCTTAGTAAAAACGTAACAGAAAAAAAAATCAAACTGTATCTCCAGTTTGATTGACTCGGTGGAGACTGCATAAACTGTAGTTTTACATTGTTCAGTAAAGAATAGGGGTGTGCAAGCCTTGAAGAGTCAAAGTTTCCTATCTGCTCAACTCAGACTCAATGAATCCCAATCAAACTCAAATCGGTAAAAATGCGATAACGTCACCAATTTTTTACTGATTATGACATGCAGATATACCAAATTCATCGTCTCGACGAGAGCTTTCCGGCGGTTGTGCAAATTAAAAACCACTAGCTCCAAACCATCTTAAAGTTACATCCTAAAACTAGAAAAGTAGTTGTAGACATTGACCGCATTCTGTCAAGTGCAGCGTCGTACTTGTTATTACACTAACAAATAAAAAAATACACCTACAAAATAAGTGTGTTAACCAAATACTTGCTCTTCTCGATACTCGATTCTTCAGTTGCGAAGTCGGCTCGGCTCGACTCAAATTAAAATTACTGTACTCGCACACCCCTGGGTTCTGGAGTTCAACAGCCTTGTAAATATCAGAAGCAGCAATAACAGCCAGAGGCTACACCAACTGCCAAATTCAAACCCCAACAAAAAGTAGGGATGTAACCTAAAGGCGGTTGACGGGTGTCGATTGAAAATTAACTAGATACTGTGAGCATCTTGATTTTGAAAGTATCCGAAATGGATGATGAAAGTTTAAAAAGGATGGTATAATTTCAAAGTATAACCCGTAATGGATTTTTTAGTGTATCGGGATGGTTTCTTGTATGTGAAAAAACTTTCACAATAATAAAAAAAAGTTATTTAGGCTGCGGGAAAAGAAAATTGTCGGTTCTCAGGCCCTGCCTGGTGACTTTTTTTTTGGCTAAATAAGTGACCCGCAAAAAGTTACTTGAAAAAGAACATTTTGCCGGTCCCCAGCCAGGCCGGCTAAAAAGGGTTTCTTTTTGCCTAAAACAATTCTGATAATTTTAACATTGCATTGTCCCCAATGTGATGTTCCCCTGGAGGTTTCTTCCGCTATGCAGCTGCCTGCTTGCATGCCCCACTGCGCCTGCTCTCTCCACCTTATCCTCAAACTTCATCAAATATTCTCAGAGATGAACCAGAACGACAAAACACTAACTCAGTTAAAAAAAAAAAAAAAACCTGACGAGAAGAAAGGACCAACTTCTTCTCCTCACTAACTTACAATCGAACGGATTCTCCACCGCAACGGGACCATACAGGAGTCGAATGATCAACATAGTAACTTATAACAATCAGGGCAATCTCCACATCGTCAACCCACGACAAAGCCTTCCAACCGAAGTGATCCGCACACCAGCATCTTGAGGGAATCCATTGACCTCCACCTCACACAACCAGAGGGGAAAAAAGTCCATAGAAAAAGTTTATATTTCAGACAAATTTCTGTTTGCGTTGTTTATGGCCGACCCTATATACATCAACTTCACAAGTACCAGGCAACTGCGAGATCAATTCTACCACAAATTCTCGTATCAAAAACTGTCCTGTAAAGTGAAATACCTGGGGCACATTTGTCAGTACAAACTGTATTTAAGTGTATATTTTGCGAAAGCAAAACAATTTCCCCAAATGCCAATAAACAACTTTTAACAAATGGTGCTAACACATGAAATTTATTATGAGTGAAAATAATTTTTTTATACATTGAATTTTCAGTGATATTCACCGAATCTTTTTTTTTTACTGTACAATATGCTGCCTTGCGCAGTCGAGCCTGTGCTTCAATATATTTTGATGTATCCCGTACCATTGTTTAACTTTCTACAGTAAAGACAATATATTTTCTCTTATATTTTTACAGCCTTGCGGCCTGTACTAACAAATCATTTTCAGTATTACGCTGGACGATGTTATCGACATCTTCCTACACTACCAAAATAATCTTTTCAAATCAACTTTGCACAATCACTTAACAATATTTAACATTTTTTTTTAGTACTATAGTAAGTGACATGATTAAAATATCAACAATCTCGTCAACAAATCATTGTCCTTGCTTGCAATACTATACATGATCATTAGAGGTAACATTTCAAATACAACAGCAGAAGAGAAAAACCTCGATAAAAGTTCATTCTGTATTTAACACAGAAAAAAAATTATCACAACAGTGTTCCAAAGACACCAAATTCGTAAAAGTTGCTACGCCCCAAATAAACTAATCAAACCCTAAGAAACCCAATAGAAAAAGTATACAATAATCACAACAGTTAAGTCCTTTGCTAACATTTGACAATAATAGCCCTATGCATTCCGCTAAATTGTAGAATCAATTCAAGAGCCAAATTTTTTCCCCAATTGCAGTTTACAGCTTCTAAAGCTTATTACTTCCGTGTTGAAATAAAACTTTTCAGAGGAACCCGTGCAAGATACTGGTTATAACCAGCAATTAAAGGAACAGCACAAAATAAATACCAACAATTCTTACAACATACTTTTTTTTTTTTTTTTTACAAAATGAGAACTACAAAATGTCACAATGTCAAATGTTAAAGGTAATAAACGAGTTCGTACCATACATTTACAGGTTTCGTAATGGCAGTGACAGGATTCCTAATAATGTGTATCTCAAGATTTGGAATGAAAACCTTGCAAACTGTATATTAAAAAAAGCGTAATGCTTCTCAAATTAAGATGGCTCCATTTAACAACTACATTAAAAGAGTCAGCTTTGGGCTGAAGTCAAATACCCCCGCATGTACACTTACTTCCCAATTCTGTGTTTTTAAGTACAGCAGTAGCTTTATCAGTGATATACCACGAATGTATATATTGGAACGAGCTATGGTCTCATAGTTAGCATGTCTCATTAGGGCCAACACAGTGTATTTCAATGGCACCACCGTCATTTTTGTATGGAACGTAACGGAGGCCATACACATAAATGATGTCACTAAATTTTGCCATGCTTTTGCTAGCTCCCTTCCCCGTCACACTTTGCACTTTTCACTCCCCACCCCTTAGAAAATGATGTCAGAAATGTTGAACCCTCTCCTCTTCATAGCTGATGAAGAGGATAACAATTTGGGAAAATCCGGCGATTTTTTTCACGAATGTGAAATTAGTCAAATTTATCCTAATTTCTGATGACTTTTTTGCTGTTAAATCCCGTCGTTTTGATAGATATTCCAATATAAGTGTGACGTCAAAAATTCACTGACCTGCCTCCCTCCTTGTCAGAAACTGTCACTCTGTGAATCCACCCCCTCTTGCACTGACATATTGTATACGGGCCCATAGCCTTGAAGCCACGCAGGGTGCAAAGTCACCTGCAGAACTGGTGGCGCCCTCTAGACGCCGTCTGTGAACTAAAACTCGACCCAATCCATAGGCTCGTGATACAAACCGAAACGTCTTTGCCTTACCAAGAGGCTTGTCTGATGATGAACAAAAGGTGTATTCATGCTTTAGACGACCGAGTTTGCAAACGGCGATCTTCCTACACACAATTTCCAAAGCTCGCAGTGCAATCAGTAACGCAGATGATATTGCCCTCCATCATGGACTACTGGATGATGATACCCGTAACGAACTACTTCAAATATTCGGCTTACCTTTTAACGACGCCGCCCAATAGTAAAGTGATGTTTTGCTACAAAGTTTATCAAATGCTGACTGAATTTAGATTTTCCTTAGCATTGAACTAAAACATGACATCGGCTCATAATTGGATGTAAATTTGACAACTAAATGCCAACAGAATTTTTATAAATTCACATGTAAAATTTTGACGCTCCAAAATACCATTTGAAGTTGTTTAATGGGCCAATTCAGTACGATGAACGGCAGTAGTTGCTAAATAACAAGCAATACATTCAATAAGAACTTGGATAAGAAGAATCCATGCTGATTTTTTGACAAGTCCACTTAGCAAAGTATTAAAATTGAGCCCTTTTTCTATTGTCTGCTTGTTAAGAACTACAAACAGTAAGAACAGTTTTGCAACTTGTCTGAAGCTCATGTCAAGTGATTTTATTTCTGCAATACAGAAGATCCCCTTTGCCAGAAGCTTGTGCCACTAATAATGGAGCAAACACCGTTAGGTTCCAGAAACTTGTGCCACTAATAATGGAGCAAACACCGTTAGGTTCCAGAAGCTTGTGCCACTAATAATGGAGCAAACACCGTTAGGTTCCAGAAGCTTGTGCCACTAATAATGGACCAACTACTGTTAGGTTTTAAGTCATGATGGATTTTAATTCTAGTCTGCAATGTTATCACCTTGAAATTAACTTGCATCAGATGAAAGGATCCTCACTTTCCTTAATCCAAAAGCGAAGACGTGTGCGCTTTCTCAACTTTTGTACGAAAATAAATGAACATTTGAGGAAATATTTAATATATTGTAGGGACTAATAGACAATGCGTCGTCGAAAAAAATTACTGGCATTCAATGATTGATAATGGTTTGACTACGTGCAAGACTAGTAGATTCAGATACTATTTTGGATTAAGACACATGTAAAATGATATTGGAAATATGCAATGAAAATACAAGCTCATTACAAGGAAATGAATGGAAGGTATGGAATACCCGTAAGAATATATAGGGCTAGCAATAAACTATAGGGTTTCTGAATATGAATCAGGATATGCGGTTAACTGAAAATTTGATTCAATTTTGGATATTTGAGAGATTAGGGCTTATCCAAGTGCCTGTTGCAAAGTGTGCCAGTTCTCACAAGACTACACTGAATCAGGTTCAAATAGCTGCAATATTGATTCAATTCAGGATTCAGTACTTTTACCTTCTTTAGCACGTTAACTGTAACATCACATGAATAAATGCGAGGGTCAAGATTTTTACGAATTAAGCAATATGGCTGATCCAAGTTCCAACAACATTCATTACATTCCTTACAAAAACAAAACCTTTTTTAAGCAAAACCAATTACTGTATGTCCTCTGTCCAGTCAATGTAAACGCTACACCGAATGATAGCATTTTGCATAAAGTTTCTTCCAAAACAAACTGAGCTCGTTATTTTAGTATATCAACCGTGCTTTTGTATCGTAAGATTGTAAATACATGTTATTTACACGTAAACTCAGCATTACTAGCACGTTTAGTATTACTCCACGACACATAATTTATGCTGCCGTTTTGAATTTATCAGCAGCTCCGAAACTAATCTGTCTTAATGAATTTTTACGATACCTGGATGCAGATACCGACGTAGGTGCCGAAGTGTTCAATAGATTCACTACGTGTTCCATACGTAGCCGTCCAACATTAAATCAGACATCGCTGGCAATGTAACACAAGACAACTGAAACTCCACTTAACCATACTGGCAACCTTTAATAGATTATGCTTAATTAAGGAGACGAGAACAGAAATAACCAGGTATGCACTTCATTAGGTGCTTGCACAATTTTTATCTTTAACTTTTTATAGAATGTCCAATTAACAGGGTGTGTCACAATTTCAAACATTACCTAGAAAGCGTAAACTTGTGTTTCATCTAAAGTCGCTTGTACTTTAGACCACAGGCCTCTTAAGCCAAAGATATATAACGTGAAAATACGTCCATTTTTGTAACATTTTTATGTACAAACAATGCCTTCAGTCATAATAGCCATCCTACGTATATCTGAGCATAACTAGCACCCCGACAGTACGTTCGTACTCCAGAAACATGAGATTCAATCAACGTCAATTGAGAAGCATACAGGCCACTTCTCGCTCACCTACACATTATACGTATACAGTATGCAGCATCAGCTTTAATATAAAACTATTTGTCTAATTACGTACTTCTTAAGTATTATTCTTCAGGACTGTTTTGTGACACGCCCCAATTATTGGACTCTTCTGTTTCGTGTACAGAATGTACGATCCCTTTGGACCGGCAAGCTGTAGAACTGTTGTGAAAATAACTCTCCCGATATTTCTAGTTATGAAAATGCAATTTACTGTAGTGTTTGGTGTTCATTTACTACTGTATAATAGAAAAAAAAAAAAACAGGTATCAAAAAGAAGTGGCAGTGGCTGTTAGATATTACGATAGCTAAATAATAATAAAATGGACCAGTCCAGCTCATTTTACACCTTACAAAAAACCTACATGATCTTGGTCAAGCTGCGTATTACATTCTAAAAACAGAAAACAAGATTGAAGTCTTAAGTGCGTTTATTAAACTTAAGATTAAAGACATAATCTGTACCAATGCAGATCATAGCACACATTGCTCGAAGACCGATTCCAAACCTATTAGGTCGAACCTTTTTCAGTAGTCATTTATGTTCTTCAAAAATGAATCCCATTAATACTTCCATAGTACGATTAAGATATTTTTTTTTTCCAACTTGCTTCCCAATAGTCTAAACCCAAAGTTGATAGCTCTTTCTTTCAGGAATTGCAAGATAAAATCTAGAAAAAAAAAAGGTTTCTTTGTTTTCAGATGTTATTTGGGTTTAGACAATAAACATGGAGCACAACTGCTTGCTGATATTTTGAGATCAATTTCAGAACTTTTGTTTGCCTAGGTACATCATGGGGTAGGGTCAGTTCGGTATTACTCGATTGCTTCAGTATCAGTAAATCACAAAATTAGGGGCTTTATAACAAGCTATCATTTTCACTGCTTGTGGGTAACAAGTTTACCACAAAAAATCAACCCGATGTAGTTATAAAGAAGTGTTGTGTGTCATAAAGCAGGACTGCTCCATTGTAAAAAAAAAATAAAAATAAACGAAAAACAGCTTCACATCCATGCAGACAACATAAAACAGTAATATATCTTCTTAGAAGCTCAAACGAATCATAGGTTACTGCCACAGATGTATACTGATGACGACTTCTTTCAGGAAGTGAAAATACCCACATTGTTGGAGGAGGAAGAGGAGGTACGAACGGAGTAAAGGCTGCCTTGACCTTATGAAGATGAAATGTGAATATGTCCAGACAAATTAATAACTATATACACACAACTGTACAATCAAATTACTAAGTAAAATGAGGGAAACTGTAACGATATACACCACAAAGTCTTAGGTGGCGACACTAAGGGTCACTGGGTGCTTCGAGCATTTCCATCAAAAAGGTGTCTATGGGGGTGTCGCCTATGAGCTTAAAAAAGAAGAGATGCTCCAAACACTTGAGTCCGATGCTTCGCAAGGCCGGCAGACGCAACAAGAGCTTGGCGAAGCGTCCTGGCTCGTCAGGGTACTGCTGTTTACAGTATTCTTCAAGGGCGGCATACACTCGTTCTCTTAAGGACTCAATGACTTGGCTGGATCGCAGACCTTTAACTTCTGGAACAAATTCAACGAAATCCTGATTATTTTGAAACCAACAAATTCATCGCGTATTTGTTTACAGGGGTGCTTTTTAATATATGTACATTAAAAAGTACATTGTATTGGTGCATTGTATATTAGTACATTGTATTGGTGCCGCACGATACGACATCGGATTGGCACGATCCGTTTTCATCCAATAGAAGGAACCGATACTAAAACTTATGTTTTGTGGTTGTGTAAGGCCACACAAAAAAAAAAAAAGCCCAATTTTACCTGGCAGGAGGTCAAAATTGGCTTCTCTTGCCTAAGGACAATATACACTACCTGTAAATTTATTTGCATTCAGTTCTGATGCTGTGTTACCCTGGAGGAATCAAAACTCTCAAGATCTGCCCAGCTCCGCCGCCCATCTGCGCATGCATAAATGGGACTATGGCGAAAGCCAGACATCTCCTTTTCCTCTCGATATGGCAGTCATGAAGGTGACTCAAAAGGGGAGATTGGGTAGGTATTTACAGGTAGTGCATATTTTTCTTAGGCAATAGAACCCAATTTTGACCTCCTACCAGGTAAAATTGGGCTTTCTATTTGCCGGTCAGACTATATCACTACCTGTCAATTTATTTGTATTTATAGTTGGCGGGCACCATCATGACATGGGTCCCAGAGACGTGTTACGTGACAGATTTGATAGATTGACGCTGTCAACATTGTCTCGGCAGATTCAATAGTTGGCCCGGGTTGAAGGCAACGCAGTGGTGACATCAGGTTTGTCATGTAGGTTGCAATTCGTGGGAAAGCACCGAGGTTTTGAAGAGTTCAGGAAGTTCATTGATGGCAGGGGTGATGATAATTTGTGGCATTCAGGAGTGGGTGAATTACGAGAGTTCACTGGAATGATTCGTTAGAGGGGCCAAAAGTCCTGGAGTGTCCATTCCGGCCGAAATGAACGTTTATTATTTCATTTTTGAAAAATGTTAACGAAAGAGTTAAGGTCGGGCGGGGAACGAGAAGGACTAGCCTTTGGCTTTGGCCCAGCAGTAGGGATGTGCGAGTAGAAATATTTTAATTCGAGTCGAGCCGAGCCGAGTTTGCAATAGAAGAATCGAGTATCGAGCCGAGTTCGAGTATTTGATGGAAATATTTTGTTTGCAAGTTTTCCTTTAATTAGTTAAAATATTAGGAACAAAGATGGTGCTTAGTTGACTGTGTGGGTCATGATTTTCCAGTTTTAAGGATATAACTTGAAAAGTTTTTCCAGTTATTGACTATTAATCTGCACCGCTGGAAAGCTCTCGTCGAGACGAGAGATTTGGTATATTGGAATGTAAAAATCGGTCAAAAATTGACAAAGTTATCTCATTTTTGCTGGATTCGAGTTTTTCGAGTATGGACACGAGCAGCGAGCCGAGTTCGAGTACAAATTTCATACTCGGCTCGAATTTTTCGAGTATCGCACATCCCTACCCAGCAGTCAATGCAGGGAAGCAGATGGGTACGGTTTAGTGAAAGTTTTTCCATTTCACCTTTGCCAGGCTAAAAGTAGGTGGCGTTGTCTCATTGCCAAATTTGGCGAGCCATGTAGCGTTTTTTGGGCATGGCCTGGTTCGCACGGATCCACTCTTGTGCGATCTCGCAATGTTCTAAGTGGCGGATGTGGTCGGGAAACCTTGGTGGGTTGTTAACAGGTTCATTTTCGGTTGGTGGTGCGGTGATTACGACGGAACCGACTTGGTATTGGAGACGTGGTAACACTTCCAAGAGTCTGGGTCGCGTGATTGATTTTCGGGATTTTTGGATTGGGGGTTGTGGCCGGTGAATTTTGAAGATTGGTTGTCTTCGTGTTGTTAAGTTGGGGAGGGGCAACCTACGAAACTTGGCGTCAGCCAATTCCACCCTTCGGCGCAGGTGGTTATTACTTGCTGTAAGATTGGCGATGTTGAGTTTGAATGCCTTCATGATTTTTTCGGCGTTGGTGAGCTTCCTTTTCAATTTGTGAATGTAAGTGGAGACTGGAGCACAATTTTTCTTGAGGCGAGAAAGTTCTTTTGTGTTTAAATCGAGACGATGGTGGATTGTTTTCTGTAAGACAGAATTATCATCGAAATTGGGGTGGGTAGCGGTCTTCGTTGGGGTAGTGTCTTGAGTCCAAAAGAAGAATTGCGGTCATCTGATGTTGGTTGGGGGGGGGGGGGG
>JAHWFP010018722.1:25863-53839 GCA_023313725.1 Lithobius niger
AGTTGAGGAAAGTGAGGGAGGAAAGGGCGATTTCCCGGTTGAAGTTGGGGTCTTGGCGGCTCGATCACGAGTTCTTTTCTCTTTGATCTGGTTTGAGCGGATCTGTGCAGCACGGGGAAAAACAATGGCGTCATCAGTGAGAACAATCTTGAAGTCTTCGGAGGTGAGTCTTGGCGAAGGACGAAGGCTTGAGGAGGGTAACAACGATGATGTGACGTGGTCGGAGGCTGGAGGAAACTGGCCGACTTTCACCATAGCCCGATTTACGGGTGGCTGAGCTGGGCGGATCTTGAGAGTTTTGATTCCTCCAGGGTAACACAGCATCAAGAACTGAATGCAAATAAATTTACAGGTAATGGAATTTTTCTGACCAGCAAGTAGAAATTATCGGTTCTGAAGTCTGGCAACTTTTTTTTGGCTAAATAAAAAAAGTGACCCGCAAAAGGTTACTTAAGGTTTTCGAGAGAAATGAGCTTTCTTGCACATACACCAGCTAGCAAGCATTAGGTTTGAAATAGTTTAGAAATGTACTACCACAATCTGAACTGAAAGATCCAATTTGAGATGCAAGGTTACTGTAATTAAATATTTTCTAAAAAAAATTCGGCCTGCGGGTTATACGAGTGCTGGTTATACAATAGCTTTTTTGCACGCTAAAGAAAAAGAAAAAAACGCCGCCCATTTCTCAACAAGCCCAAACGTTCACCTACTCACGCTGCGTCGCTGCAGTGATACAAATCACATGAAAATCGAGTAGAAAAATTTACCCCCTTTGCCAGGCATCGCTTGTAATTAATGAAAACTTGCAGCTCTTTCAAGATTTCAGTTTTATTGTTTACATCGAAATTTGAAACCCACTTGTAATTAATAGCATTCAATTTTGTTGTGAGTTTGAGTATCGCGTCGTTGATCAATTACTCAGCGCTGGTCAATTTCCTGTTCCTGCACAAAGAGAAGAGCGCTTGAAGCGCCTAATGATGCGTTAGCGTGCGCTAGGAATGGCGTATTTCAATGATGAACGGTTGTGCACTGCTGGTTATTTATGATACCAATCGTTAAACATGCTAAAAGATATTCACTCATATTCAGTATAAAGGTAGTATACAGTACAAAAAGACAAAATAGCTTTTATTTTACCTTGGATAACAAGATAATAAATGCGTTGGAAGGCCACCAGCCTGGCATTATGGTATGCACTAGTGAGGTCGTTCAAACTTCCTTAAACCTTGTAGATAACCCGCAGGTTATACGGTGGTGCGAGTCATGCGAGCATTTTTTTACACACGCGCTTTATTTTTTAGTGGTACAGGTTATCTGAGAGACGAGTTATACGCGTGAATTATGGTACTTACGTTTCAACCAAAATAAAAAATAAGTCTACTGTGTAACTTTTTGGGCTTGTAAAAAAATATCCGAGAACCAAAACATTTTTCTTTCCGTGGCCTAAAATAAACTGTACGTAAACAGCCACAAAATTAAACCCTTTTCATTACTACTGCTTAGGGACCGACCGAATACTGCAAAACTGGATCCGAACCAAATCCGGATAATATAAGTTAACCGCCGGACCAAATCAGAACACTGACCGAACACAGATTTTTTTTTTTTTAATTAACATAAAATCAATTTTTTGTTTCTGCAGATTTTTTACACTTAAGTTTATTGAAAGTATAGGTGTAGGTTACGGTTAATGAACCACACGAAAATTTAAAGCCTTTAACTTATTTTTATTTTACTGATTTTCTACACTTTTAAGTTTGTTTTAAATGAACGTAAAGGCCTATGACTAATGAACCACAGCAACAATTTTAAAACTATAATTTTTTTTTACACTTAACAAACGACGATATGTCGTCGCCTCGGTTCAGTTTTCAGGCTTTGTTACAAAACGGACGTGTAATTCCGATTAAATTAGGTGTTTTGGAACTTTTATTTTCTGTGTATCTAATTCAATATCATCTTTTAATTACCTTAATTGATGTTTTTGTTGGTAGTCTCGTAAAAATTGAAGTTAAAATGGCTTTAGTTTGCTGAAAACAGCCCTCGTTCAAGCTGTCGTAACTACTCAACAACAATGCATGGCCGCCATCCTGGTCGCATTCGCATTAGAAAGCAGGGAGTCCCCGTTTCTTTGCCTGCTTTGAACGACGTAATTAACTACACCGTCACAGCCTTTATTCCTCGAACAAACTGCTTTGTTTCAACGATCTTTTTGAACCTCCGTCCGCATTGCGAGCTACGAGTGGTTCGTTTGTGGCACGTGACAACTAATAGCGATGGGGCCCAGTCTCAAGTGACGTCACGCAAAGCGAGTCAAGGTCACAGCCATTGGAACTAGCACGCACGCGTCTTTTGCAGGCAGCCAGCTAGGAGCGCGATGGCGGGCAAAAACGGATCGCTTTCAAAGATCGTGAGTGCTGAAGAAATAAAATAACTTATAAACTACTTGTATGGTATTAAAAACATCAAAATAAGATTTCGGAAGCAGTAAACGATGCTGTAGTGGAAGAATAACCAGTGGATATTATCACTGCAAGATCTCCTGGGTACTGCAAGTTGATTATTTTCATAAGCGCATTTACTTAGTCGAATCAAGCAAATGTTTTTACTTAAGTAAACATAATACGATGGTCCTAAGTATATTTTTCTACATAATTTATAATATAGCTATTTATTATTAAATAAGTTATTGTTGATTGACTATTATGCGACTTATTATTAAGGAAAATTCGAGTGACTTAGCGCTATCCGCGAAAAATTGCAAAATCTCTGACACCTACACTGACTTGGGCGACAATTTGGGCGACACTGGTTTGAGCGAAAATTTTTCCCGAGTCCGGATACTGACCGAATACCTAGGATCCAGTACCGGACCGGATATACTATTCGGATTCGGTCGATCCCTACTACTACTATGGAAGAAGCGGTTTGACTAGTCGCATAAAAGTTGTGAACAATTTTATTAAGCAAGTCAGTTTTGAAAGCGATACTCACCGGGATTAAAAAGAATTATTGCCCTCAGGCACCCTAGTTCTGTGCGGTCCATCTTCATCTCTCGCATCTTTGCCACCAATTCGGTCAGGACGCGGTCAAAGATGGTGCCAACTCCTGCACCGTGTGCATCCGTCCGGTGAATTTGCAGGCCTGTCGCCAACACAATGCTGTCTTTCACGTTGACCGAACGATGAGAAAAGGCTGCTATCAGCAGTTCATTCCAACCTACAATGATTTATACGATCAGATGAAAAAAATTAACACGGAGATGACAAAACAGAAATTGAATTTCACAATTAAAAAAGAATTTCTTCCGTGCAAATAAGTTCTTAGCATTCACAATATTATTATTATTGTGTCACACTAGATTCATTAATTACGAATAAGACATGAAAATACCCATTACAGTGTAAGAAATTGACTTTTTCACATAGCTTAACCCCCCACATTTTTCACAGTACTATTAACTATTCACACTGTTCCATGGAATCGAAAAATTGCATTGCAGTATCACATCTCCCACTCCAGAAGTTGCTACTGGGATGCAAAACAGCAAGCCAATGATACATTTTTCGTAACTTTATAACTGCACGAGATACAAACGTGTGGTTTCGGCCATTTTCAATGGTTTGAAAGAAAGTTTTGGGTTCGGACATGGCTGTAAAATTTCAAGACTTTTCCCAGGATTTCTTAATGGAAATCAAGGAACACAAACGAACAGGCAATAAGACAAATTTGTTTTAATAAGAAATTTTCTTACTACTGTGGAAAGCCAAGACATTTTGTTCCGCTACACAGCATAACACTTATTATTTTTTAATTCATTCAAACAAGCATATTGGCGATAAAGTTAGAATTTTTGGCCTAGCGATTTTATTTTTAGTTCCGTACACGTGTTACATTTTTTTAACACCTGAGTTTCTTAATGTAAATATTGGACACCGATGCCCAAACAAAAAACACCAGCCCGATTTTCTGTTATGGAAATTTCAAGGGCTTAGGTATAGGTAGGTAGTTTAAAATAGTGACATTAACAGAGGGCAGACCATCAGGGCCCTTGCTTATGAGGGGCTTTGTTGCTAGCATGTTCGTAACTTAACTGACACGATTGCAGATGATGTAAACACAAAAGCCACAAGCCACCAGAGGTTAAAAAAAAATTGTCATTAGACTGCACACATGCCCTAAGCGTACTTGCTTTGCCATTGGAAGTTAACAACTATTCATCAAAAATTAACTTATGATACTGTAGACTGAAATTTATAGATACCCCCCCCCCCCCCCAAGTCAGTCTGGGCAAGGTCATCATAAGGTCACAGCCAAAACCGTTTTTAATTTTCATCAGCTTTCACACAGTAGCGTGCACCGATTCCCAAGAGAGATGGGACGACTTTTAGTAAAAGGGCGCAATATCTTCTCTCGGAGACCTTTTTTAGGCCTCTTAAGCCCGTAAGGCACTTTTTACGCCTTTAGACCCTTTCTCAGACATCGTGCACGCCACTGCTTCCACACTTTTGGGCCTTGTGAACACGGGTGAACAAGGCTAAAAATGTGTATAAGAGGAAGAAAGTTACAAACGATTTTGGCTATTACCCATTGAGGGTAGGGGGGGGGGGGGGAAAGAGGAATCTCTACAAGTTTACTAGGTCACTCCGTTTAGTAAGGCTAGTATGATATTATGGTTCTGATTGCTGAAATTTTGAATGGCTAATGCACTTCAGCAACCAATCAGCAAATTACCCATCCTGTTCACATATTTCTATAGTGGTAACACGCATGAATTAGTACTTACAGTGGACACGCTTTGCCGAAATCAATCCAAGCAAAGGCCGAAATCAGATACCAGCACGTTGGATGAATCGTGACGCCCAAACTGAGCATCACACAACTGGATAAAATTTCTCCCAGCTACAACGAGACAGGACTTCCGGCCAGCAGCAGAGTCCGAGACCATTTCTCAGACACCAAGGAGATGAAGACCGAATGAGAAGTGGTGAGAGGAGGTGGACTTTTTTTCAAGTCTCTTGACTTGGCCGAAAGAACATTATTAATACAGTAGTAATATCGAAAATTCGCAGGAAAAGTACTAAGTAGCAACATTCTGTAACTGGAAGCTAGGACTGAGCTTGGCAGAGCTTATTACGCCGTAAGCACTGTTTTTCACAACCAAAGTAAAAGGACCAAAGTAACATTTTTTTTACTACCTGAATTGCTCCGATGCAAGGTCATTTTGTCAACTTAACCGAAAGTAGCAAAACAAACATGTAAAAATTACCTGCTCGTAAAAGGGTCACTTGGTCCTCGATGGGTAATTCCACAAAGTGAGGTATATGCTTGGCCCATTCCACCAACTGGATCAGCTGCTGATTGGCCGCTTGACAGAAGTCCGTCATTGTATTCTGGACAGCAGAAAATGGCATGACAAAGCATGGTGTGTGTTTGTGCTATATACAAAGATGCAAATCAAGACTAAGAACAAATTCAAATGGCACTACAATTGGAACCCAAAACCGACGACGTTCCACCAATATCACCAGTTACCACGGAGAGGCCAGGCCCAAATTGGAAAGCAAAGAACTGGAGGAAAATATAATGTTAGAAGACACACACCACCTTTTTGGTCAAACAGAATTTCTTATTTTAACTGTAATCAGTTGTAGACATGCACAAACATTTTGCATTCCAACACACCATTTGTGGAAAGAAGCCAGTAATTTTGTCCCCACAATTTTTCGGTATCTCTGTTTACACCAACAAGTAACTTATTCCAATAATTTTTTCTTCTTTTTAATTATGAACGACAAAATTCTCAAGTCTTAACAAATCCTATTGTCGTAATATTACAAAAAAAAAATTCTTTCTAAAGTAAATGATTGCAACGACCGACTTCTCGGTATGTAAATAGTGTTGTTGAGTGGAAAATTTTAGAAATGTTACTTAGTGTATCTGCAGTGTAACACAAATTATGTTGTAATTTTACAGTTTAGTTGTTTTCTTTTATACTCGACTCGAGACTGAAATCGTAGGTCAGAAAATCGGCTCAACAAAAAGTGACATTAGTGAGCTTGCACACCTTGGTGATTAAATATGGGTTTGTCCCACAAGCAATAATTTACTTTAGGTATTTCAAAAGACAGAGTACAGATGACCGCCAAAGCATAATCCAAAAGAGTATGGCATAAATCGCTCTGCAGACCTCCCCACTATCAAAGTGACGATTATCCTAACTTTAACGAAACATTGAAATCATTGTTCCCCTTTTACCCGTGGATTGGCTTTGCCTTTATCATTAATATGACTTTATCATATAAAACACTGAAATGCTCTGGCTTTTGAAAACCAATGTAATTTTTTAACAATCTATGTATCTGGAAATATCCAACACCATAGAAAGGCAAGCTTAAAAAAAGTTGAAAGATTTACATACTAAAGAAGCAGAGAACACGGACACTATAGTTCAGTGCACCAGATGTTAATATTTATCTATTTATCTTCTTTGCCAGTGACGCGACAGTACTTTCGAAATTGCATGGACTCATCCGCCTTTAAATTTACCGTTTTAGTAAAATGGCACTTTAACGGGAAGGGAGCTTTGACAGTTTCATAAATATTGTAGCGAACAAATGAACCATTTTCTACTTTGAATGTTTGAAATCGATAAATCGAATTGAATTTTATGCTCAAATTCAAACCACAAAAATACATTCAGTATTTGCACATTTTCGATAGGCCTAATAGTCCGAGTGATGTTTATTTTTGGTCTCTCCTATCTTCTTCACACTTCCTTTCCTGTACTTGCTTCTGTTTTACATTGTTACGAGTGCTCGTGTTTTTCAAAACTTCTGGAAATCGTTGCCCACTGGATTTAACGTGTGACACTTGCTCAGAGCTTATACAGTTCCACTTGAGCGAGAGGTGTGCCCCAACTCTTTGCTAATGAGGAACGTGACGTAAGGATTTGAAGAACCCAGTAGATTCATGAGAGGTTGTCCGCTAGCCACAGTGTTGAAATCAAAAGCGACCAAAATCCTCTTAAATGTAAATCTTTCACTATTATACACTAGTTAACAAACTACTACTCTACTAGTATCCAATAGTAAAGAGATTTACATTTAAGAGGACTTGAGTCACTAGCGATTTAACACTGCGTGGCTAGCGGACAACCTCTCACGAATCCGTCAAATCCTAACATCAAATTCATCATTAGCAAAGAGTTGGGGGCACACCTCTCGCGCAAGTGGAACTGTACGAGTGCTGAGCAAGCGCCAAACGATATATCTAGTGGGTAACGGTTTCCACACGTTTCGAAAAAAACGAGCACTCGTGGCAACTGGCAATGTAAAACAGAAGCAAGTACAATAGAAGACAGGAAGCCTGAAGACGATAGGAAAGACCGTAAATAACACCACTCGGACTATTAGGTGGAAAGATTTCGTTAAAATCGTTTCACCACCCAATCAACGGGACAAAACATTATTTCACAAATTTAAGAAGCTGCTGCTGTGTATCTTCATTGGAAAAGAAAAAATTCATAATAGCACTTTCTAGACCATCCCTCTAGGCGCAAGCATTTTTGCACGTTTTTTTTTTACTTTTTTCAAGTGCCATAATTATGCATTTCTCTTTATGCAAGTCTGCTGATCTGTCTTTCCCCTGCTTCCTGTTCCATGATGCTATCCAGTAGGCTAAACTTTGGTCACTGTGAACGGGTTTCCAGGGCAACCTCCCAAATCTCGTGGTTAGCCCATGGCTTTCGTTTTTTTAACCCTATACAGAAAAAGATCAAACCACAACAAAAAGAGACACAATTTCACTACAACACTCGTCACAGCGTCACGCACATTTTTGACACTGTCGTCTGTTGTCATCTGGCTTATGGAAAACTCCCATTTACCTGCTCACTACATTGCTGAAGTCTCTCAGATTTGAATTCCGTGCCGGGCAGAGCTCTCTGTATTTGTCACGTTGTTCTTTTCCCTTTCTGCACATTGTGGTAAGGTTATCTCCAAAATCTTTTCTCAGCAGAAACTGGATATATGGGTTTGATGGGCCCTGAATATTCAACAGAACAGCCTTACGTTTAGTGTGACGCTGATAGCCTCTGACCGAGGCTCCCCTCAGATGCCTATGAAAGTGAGTGTTTACGTGACACTGTGATGAGTGTAGTGCCTGTTGTGGTGAAATTGTGCATCCATTTGTTGTTATTTTATCTTTTCTTGAACATAAACTTTCACTGTAGAACTGTAGAACTTTCACTGTAGAAATCAATATGCAGTTTTTAAATTCTTGTGCTTGTTTTCAACGACTTCGTTCTGCTTGGTGACTACAGCAGTACACAGGTGAGTGTCACATAACGCAGTAGCAGCTTTAAAAATTTCCAAAATCGTGAGTTATCCCTGACCAGGTGACTGATATCATACTTCCTCCTTCAGTTAAAATAAAAGTCAGAAATAAAGTGATAAAACTGTTGGCGACATTAAACAACAAGTTGTTAGGCAACACCAAATGCAGAAATGTTGGCTTGGTTGATTCAAACATTTGCAAAAGTTTAAAGATAATGAAAATGACTGTATGTACGTAAATATTTCCATTTTAATCCCACAACAACGAAACATATTCAATTACTGACCTTATCTATAATTTGTTCATCTTTTGGCTCAACCCTCAGTTCAGCCTCGAGGATGCGCTCTAGTGGCATGTCATTGTGAATACTGCTCGTGCTCTCTACTTCATTTTCATTCTTTTCCTTATTACGCTGACGCTCCTCTTGAACAGCTGCGGACACAAACAGAGCTACGCTTACTACGCCACACTGACACTCGTAAGACTAGACAAAGTACATTCACATTGTACAAAGTATCAGTACAGCACATATTAAATGTTATCGGCTTGAGCGCACAGCTCATACTCCATCAACCATGCTTTATCCATATCTTTTCTACACTAAGAGTATTTTCCCACTTTGCCATAGCTTATTTTAATGGACTTTTGAAGTGCTCGTTCCCATGATATGGAATGTCTCACTTTAAAGTGTAAAACGAAACGAATGTTACATTTCGGTGAACTGAAATGTTACAAACGATTTTCCATGGGATGTAGGCAGAAATACTGAAGTTTCGTTAGGTTAGGCAAACTTAGGAATCGATCAATCTCTTTTACAAATTCGGATCGGATCCGGATAATTTACAAGATTTGGTGAATCTGATCCAGATCCTAACCAAATCTAAAATAAAACCTTTGTGATTGTTTCAGCGCTTTGTATTTTATACTTACTAAATTTTCTATCTAGCTGAGTAAAGTAGTATATTGAGTAAAGTTTGAAGACTTGGGAGAACAGTTTCACAATTTTTTCTCTTATAACATCTGAACAGTTTATGCTATCATTTGAAATTAGCTCCATTGGAAAGTTGGTGAAAAAAAGGTTTGAATGGTGTATTGATATGTTAAAATCGGCCAAAAATTAGCGAAGATATTCAAATATCGTCTAGACACTGAAAATCCAAACTGAATCTGAATTCGGCTTCATATCTGGTTCGAATTCGGTCAATCTCTATAAGCAATAGAAATAGATGCTCCCTGAAAGCAGCAGAGCTGGCTATAGTATGAGGTTATCAAGGCATAGCCGGTGTGCTGAGTTGCCTTCGTTATTGACATTTAAACCAAGCCGCTAATGAAACTGAATCGCTTGATTTTTTAACAGTGTGGCCTTTGCAACCACTTCCCCAAAACAAAACATTCACGTTTTCCAGGCCACATGACAAAATTGTATGTCTGAAAACAAGTTTGCCCTTTTTCCAGCTTTTTCAAGGGTTTTCCAGGTGTATGAGAATTCTGAAGTGATGGCCACGGCCTACCTTGCTTCTGAAGTGTAGGCCCTCCACAAAGTCACACCGATTAGGAACCCACGTTGGTTTAAACTACTCGTCGGACTTGAAATTTCCTGCCGCAAGCATGCAGCGATCAACAAGAGAGCATATGTACACAAATATAGGTAAAAAATCTGAGAACCAGACTATTTTTTTTTTCTGAGGCATTATAATTTCGTTAAGTATACCAAAAAGATTACTGGGGACGGACATGGTTGGCAACAGTGAGGTGAGAAAGAGGGAGGAAAAAGTGACTAATACAAGTGTGTGTATACTCTGGCTTCATCATGACTAGATAAGACTCCAACATTGACACTAACCGTACAGATCAGTGCTTCAGACCAAAGTGCGTGTGCATTGCTGGCGATGCACATGAGAAGCTTGTCAAACTAACCAAATGTAGGATAATGCCAAGTGTCGGCTTTGTTAGTGATTAGTAAAGATTGATTTCGTACAAATTATCTCTCAGCAGTTGTTTGCTACATTACCACCGGAACGGGCATAATGCCACACTGATTAGTTGGTGGCTTATTGATGTTGTCACCACTACACACAAACCACTGGAAAACTCCCCACAACACGAAAGGGGTCTGCCATTCAACCTTATTCAGACATGTACAAGGCAAAGATGGGTGAGAGGTAAGAAAATATAAAATCGGACTGCAATGTTCGCATCAAGACACAGTAAACGCAAATTAAAAATCAATATTTCTGTTCCTTAATTTGTTTGTGGGCCATCTACGTTACAAGATACATAATATCCTTACTGGAAAAGACTTAGGTTGATGAATTGGCTTTGCTAGTAATGTTTTTGTGTGTCCTGTAGAAGGCCACAAACAAATTAAGGGCCAGGAATGTTGTTTTTTTTAATTTGCTTTTACTGTGCCTCGATGGGAACACTGATGTCGGGCTTTGGATTTTTTTTACGGATTCAGACCCTCCTAGCTTGCAGGGTAAAACCAATTTACCCGTCTCAATTTATTTTTAAACCAGTCGGATTCAACCATGAATTTTATTTGACATCTTGCAAATTACAGCGATTGCTTTTGCCAGTCAGTACATACGACAGCAATGGAGCATAAAATTAAATTAATGTTTGTTAAGACAATGTCTTCTTTAGTACACAAAGATTATCATGAGAAAGCAAAACATGTGTCTATAACCCAGCCTCTCTGGCTTACCTTCTCGTTTCATGCCCATCGAAAGACACTTCTGATAGCGACAATATTGACATCTGTTTCGCTGGCGTTTGTCTATAACACAATTCCTATCTTCCCTACAAGCGTAAGATAAGTCCTTGCGTACCGTCCTTTTGAAAAAACCTTTACAACCTTCACAACTGAAAAAAAATATAAAACACCATACATTTAGGTACAAAAGTACTACGCACTGTGCGTCACACCAATGCAAACATTAGTTTCCAACAATACAAACCACAAAAGGATGCACACCTTATTTGAGTGACTTTATACTTGTAATTGACAAGATAAAAATAAATTGGACCTTATCACCAGCAAAAAATTACACAAAAAGTGATATCTTCTCAAAACAAAACTTGTTATGGACTCCCGCCAAGGTTTTGTACATTGAAGTTGTGATCCCAAATGCAAAGTTAATCCCAACAACTAAGGAAGACAACAAAAGTTAAATGAACTAATTGAAACGTGTGTGGCTGTACAATTTTCAAGTATTTCATTTAACATTTGAAGTCAAAATTGGTGGGATTAACTTGGTGTTTGGTATCAAGACTTCAAATGATGAAAAAGGTTGGCGGGAATCCTTAACAAATTAAGCCCACCGAAGAAGACTTCAAATGTTAAAGGAAACACTTAAAAAAATGTGCAGCAAGCATCATTTATAACGTTTGAAGTCAGTGGGATACTTGGTGAAAGGACTTGGTGTTTGGTTTCACAACTTCAAATGGCGAAAAAGCTTGGTGGGAATCTTTAACAAGTTTCGTTTTGGGGAGAAATCACATTTGTTTACTGTTTCTGCCCACATTTTTCTTGGTTGGCTATCAAGAGATAAAATATAAAGTAGAGGGAATAGGATGAAGCAGTCAAATATTTCGTGCAATTTGATAAAAAACAATTAGCCTACCCTACACAGGTTTTTTTTTTGTTACTTGAGAATATTTCTACAGCCACACCAGCTTTAAGCATTGTTTCTAGGTCAACTAGATTGAAGACGGTAATGTTGTCCCTCACCATGGCAACATGTTACCAGTGTCTAGGTCAAATGTTAACAACCAGCAATTGAGGCCAACCACCTACCTACTTCCCTAGTCATATTTTTCTCATATCACAACAAAAGTCAGCTTTAATACTGTTACTCACTTTCTATTTCTCTACAAACTGACATGTCTTTACCTCGGTTACAATCAAAAAATTTAAATTAATTAGTTTGAGTCATGTAAAGAGACGTGCAACCCATCAAATTTATAATCGGGTTAGAATTAACGAAAAAATCAATTGTTATGTTGTTGCCTCAGCAAAATTATTTTCTACTTGGAATAAAGAGTGCGCTCATGCCTAATGTTTGACTTAAGATGATTTTTTCGCCGCCCAAAACTTTTTGTTGTATCTCGTTCGTATGAGTGCTTCTTTTGCGCCAGACCCATTTCCTTCGTCATACAAATAGAACCAGTTGGTTGAAAAAAGTCTCCATTATCAAATTACCATCAGTTCCATTAACGTAATGGCAGCAGCTTCCCTTCAAAACAAATGTACCATTGAAGATGAAGTACATGTCTGATGCGTTGCATCATCGACCCATAAAAAAAAGAAATGTTTGAACTACCAACAGAATTGGATGTTGCGATACAATCATAGCATAAGAAATTGTTCGATTTTAAGAGTTAACTAAAAGACAATAGCTTAAATGAAACAATTTTACGTTTGCGAGACCTTTTTCTCATTATACAATGTCACATGGTGTGAAGATGTGGTAGACAACCATTTTTGCATTCTTAATGAGTCGTTTTATCGCTAAAGTAAGAGTTGTTGAAAGAAGTCAAAACAAATAGGGATGACGATTAAAAATTTTAATACAATTCGACAAAAATTTAACAATAGTTTCTCTAATGGGTTTTCAACGAATTTGCAGAATATTTTAGCTACTTGTAACAAGCTTGCCACAAATTATGCCCTACTTGGTCCAAATAGCCAGTTTGTTTTTCCACAAGTCATTTGGTCAGACGTTTGACAATGCTGCCGTCACCATTTGACTTCAGAGAAAAAGCCAGACCCAGCATTCTAAGCTCTAGCTAGTCGGTGACACCGTCTGCAGATATCTATTACTGTAGTTGGTTATTAAGAATGGAGGCAGGCTTTAGAACAGTTACATGTAACATCTTCACAAGTATGAGCGGACTATAGGCCTACAATACACACACACATATATATTTTTTAAATTAAGCTTAGTCTACTGAACCACTTATTTGGTGCAGACACAACTGGAGCAGTGAAAGGATGGGGGCACGGGCACACCAACACCTACCGTAAATCGCCCATTAACAGCTCAGGTAAAGGTACCACACTCCCCTCCCACCCCAAAAAAATCCTTTAAGGTCAAAAATCATGATATTACTGAGGCGAAGGCATTACTGTAACTAAGTTACTTCATGATTTCTGATTTTAAAGCATTTTAGATCGTAATTTTTCTACTACAGATTGATGAAAAACTTCCTACATTCAAGCAAGTCAGTGTTTCGTCGCCGTAAATTGTGGTTTTTCTACATTGAAATTAACTAAAAACTTCACACATACGCAAACTAAATTCCTGAACAAATGAGCATAAAGGCTTTGCATTAATGCTAGACCGAATGCAGCTTACATACATGAATGATTACATCAGCTCCCGAGTTTTATAAGATGGAGTGATGCAGTTAGGCCTAAACACACTCCCTGGACAAAAATAAGATTCAAATTAAAACTTTGTTACGGCCCACCCCCTTTTTTTTATCGAATTAATTCTAAGAGCCCATGGGTATTTAATAGGCAATTTACACTACTGTTCTGCCACCAGACCGTAATGCACCCGTCCTACGCACACATAAACTTACCTATATACACCATAGTGTTTCCCTGAGGCCCTATCCCCACAAATGGAACATAAATGTTTTGAGCCACTCAGTGGGTGGTTGGGAGGATAGCCCACTGATTTGGAACTATTGCTGCTACCATTGCCCGAACTCATAAAGCCGCTGTGGCCAATGGTAAAAGAAGGCTGAGGAAGGCTGGGAGAGTTGGGGCTTCCTCCTCCACCCCCGCCAGGACTGAAGTTGGAAGAGGACAAGAGTGATGCTGCATCTGGTTTGATCTCCAGTGGAGAGTGGGGCCCAACTGATGACATGCTAAGAGAAGTGTCAAGGGGCAGGCCTCCTGCAAAACAAGAAAAGGGATGAGAATATTAGCAAATAGGCTACCTAGAGAAATATTACCAGGGTTTGTATAAGATGAGCAGACAAAATTCAAACACTTTCCTAAACTTGAAACACGAAAAAAAATTTTCAACAATCATTTTTTAATTTAAAATTTAGCCAAACTCTTACACTCAATCAAAAGATGAAAACGGCATGTTTTTGGGCTGAACCTGGAACGAATTGCTCAACAATTCAGACTAGGAAATGACGTTAATTTGACACGTTTACTTTGAATTGAAATAGAAACTGACATCGTTGCTACTATAGCATTATACGCACTTTCAAAAGTTTTAACACAGCAGTTCCTGCGTCGCTAATTTTTTCGACAAGCATAACACACTGTCTTCTTCAGGCTCATTCCAGCTGATTATAGAGTTCACGTTTTTCGGATTCGCTTTTAAGAGTGTATCTGAAAAAAAGTGAACTGCAAATTGATACTCAGAAGTCAAAAACTAAGAACAGCCTGAAGAAGACAAACTTCTTGTGACAAGTGTGTAATGTTTGTCGCCAAGTATGTTACACACAAACTTCTGTTAAAACTAACTCTGAAAGTGCTTATTAAATACGGTAGTAACAACGATGTCAATTTGACACTAGGATTATAGTTTACTTCTGAAGATCGCAATTACTCAGCCGAGCGAAAGATGCTACAATTTCTGTTGGGCTGTAAAATTTAATTGGGAATATTTTTCGTAACCACCTAACCCAGCCTACATGAGTTCTGCCTTGTGAGCCACTTACCATTAACTCACAAAATAAACCGTTAGGCTTACTGGAATTACTTTGAAATGCACTAGAATCACCTCAAACTCGAAAATTAATCCTTATGATCACTTTCGAAACCAGGATACTGTCTGTATCTTGCAAATTTTCCATTGTATATCAAAAATATCAGACATGGTCAAGAAAAATTAGTCCTCTGGTTACATCCTGGTCATTTTCGTCTGCTTGCTTGAAAAGAACGTCCACAGCCCCCAATATTTACTAGGTAAGCTCACGCAACTGTAAATGGCCACTTGCGTGAGTTTACTTGTAAATATCGGGAACCGTGGACCTATTTTCAAGCAGACGAAAGTGACAAGGATGTAACCAGAGGACGCATGTTTCTTGACCATGCCTGATGAAGATTGTTGACATACAATCGTAAATTTGCAAGATACAGACAGTATTCTGTTTTTGAAAGTGAGCGTGATGAGTAATTTCCGAGTTCGAGGGGTTACCATTAATTTCATATTAAACATCCACGTGAAGCTAAAAAGCATTCCCCCGCCCCGAAAAATATCTTTATAGTCAGATTTGAAAACCAACAGTGAGCAAAGACGTGGTCAGAGCCCCAAAAAAACTTTGTGGAGCCTGAAGAAGCCAGTAGGGGGAACTGTCGAAAATTTGTTACACAGAGCGAGTGTCTACGAAGAGAAAGTGTGGAATTTTGAAGTCGAGGTTTTTTTTTTATATAATGTCAAAAATCGTGCGCAGAGTCCAGTTAAAGTTTGCCCATTACAGTATCGTTTCTTTATTGCCAAAACATATTAAAACCTGATAATTTTAGCATTACATTGTCCCCAATGTGATGTTGGGGACAATGTAATGCTAAAATTATCAGGTTAAGTATGTTTTAGACAAAAAGAAACCATTTTTAGCCGGCCTGGCTGGGGGCCGGCAAAATGTTCTTTTTACTCTGCAAAATTAACTAACTACTTCACACTTAAGGAAGTCAACTTTTTGTCCCACATGATTCATGATAAGGCACACCTGTGCTTTTCACCGCCATTTTGCACCGCTTTTTTTCTGGCAGTTAGTGTGAAGTTGCTGTCCAAGAGAGAGTGGTCCACACCATCTTCCAAAATCACTCTCTCCTGAACAGGAAATGATTCTAATTTCACACAACTTCTGAAAAAATAGCGATGTAAACGCGCAGATGCGTACAATCGTCTCCAATCCTGTCGTTACAAAGGCTTGTATAGTTAAAAATTAGCTTCAACGGTGAATTATGTTGGATCTTGGAGGAGTGATGATGTGATAAATTAAACTTGGGGATCTGGTAAAAATCGGACTTAAAAATCAGGAACACATTGTAAACATGTCATATAGCAGGCTCGTCAGAGGGCTGCTAGTAAAAAATGTTTATTTCAAGTGTCACAAAGATTGTTACTGTGGCTTTTAAGTTCTATTTACGCTATTGCTGGAGTTCGCAAGCCCAATCTGGTCTCCCACCTATTGGGTGACATTGAAGCTCTGGAATCTGTTCAGCGTCTTTTTATAAATTACACAAGCGAACACCAAAACAAAACTTACATGAAGCAACTTGTGCTCTTAAATCTTGAGTCCCTTGAATTATGATGGTTACATGCCCACCTTTCCCTAAAACTTTCTTATTGCACGCGCTCGTCGATTTAGACTATTCCTTCTATTTTGAGATACAATAAAGGGAGAAAATCGCGGCTACTCTTTGAAACTTGCAACCTGCGTGATACAGTCTCCCAGAGCAGGTGCGGCTGAGTGCGCTCAAAGCCTTGAAATCGTAAACATTCCCAGCAGAACTGTGATAAGCTACCTTACAAAATTCCTCCATAGATTTTTAATTTTATTTCCATACCTTTTACAAATCGCACGGATTCTAACGTTATTGATTGTCAGCAGCGCTCGTTGATCCTCTCTGCACCAGTTGCAAATTTACAACAAGGATATTATTATTTGTGAATAAATGAAAATAAAAGGCATTACATTTTTTTGCTAGAGTGAATCTACATCACATACGTAAATTGATCGCATAATTGCTGCCTTTTCCGTGATTGAGCAACCACGTTTCCTGGACAGAAGTAAGGTTAGAAAATGGGTTATGCTTTGTTTACCTGTCCACGCCTAATTTTTCCAAATTAACTGTGTAAGCCCATGAGCATTTAATGCACAACTTACATTACGATTTCTACCCTGTGATTCACTTACAATTTCTGCCCAGTGCTCTACAAACAAAACCGATTTATACAAGCGCATCTCGATAGCTCTGCCACTACGTGAGATTTGGTGCATAAATGAAAAAAATAAGCAGCCGTGTTGTTTATGCGAATGGTGGTAACGTTTTACTATGGAAAATGGCTGCATGTTGTTCACGTAGTGCTCAGGACCACTAGCCTTATAGATCAGGTTCCCTTATCACCTATTCAAAATCTGCTTAGTCATCCAATGGGAAAACGTGAGTATCTCTGAAAATGTTTATAGTACGTAAGGAATTTTATCTTACAACACCTTCTATCATTACATTTTCATTAATACATGCAAATGTAATGATAAAAAAAAATAACAGAATTAGGTGTTGTGTTGAAGAATAAATGGGCGTAGCAGTCACCATGCACTACATAAGGTATTGGATGGAATGGACAGTTACGTTGTCGTTGAATCTAGGCAGGTGACACACTAGCTTGTGTCTTGATATTCCTTTTTTCTCATCTCTTACAGCTGCAATTTTAATTTTAGTTGGTGACCTTGATGAATTATTCATGACTAACCCCAAAGAAGAATCTCGTTTATGATGATCTTAAGAAGGAATTTGAGGCATGGCCGCCGATCTACAGCACGCTGCCAAACACCTGAGCACTTGTCTCAGTAATATCATTTGCAGAGACAGCTTTTTTATTTAAGTCTATTATGAATTTGGTAAGGTCACTTTATAAACCAGTAAAAATTCTGTTAAGTGTTTGTTTTTTTGTTTAGTTATAGCAAGTTGCTCGTCTAACAATTGTGTCCTAAAATGATGGCATTCTCATCGTGGATTATTCAAATAAAGAGGGATAATCTTTATTTAATTTAACTATATTTTGATTTAAATAGTTAAATCAAAAGCACTTTCGTAAAATTATGTGTGTCCAGAAAAAGATGCCTAGCGTCATCAAATCTTAAAACATTTTTTTCCATCTCATTCGTAATTCACTAATGAAAAACTAGACGCAAATATGCCAAAAACTTTTCCGTCCGTATCTGTGTCTTGACCTTAAAATGCAGGCTAGAGCTTGACATTCAAAAAGGAAATCCAACAAGAACTCCAAACTGCTAATGACAAGCAGTACGTTTACATTACCACATTTAACATTTGAAATGTTAGTTGATCGAGAAAGTTAGGCCAAATGGAAGAAAAACCAAGTTTATCATTAAGACTTTTAATAAGTACAAGTTATTTCTCTGCATTTTTATAAGTGGTTCTTCTGTCTTAAGATCAAAAAATGCGACCATAATAATAATAGTTAAAGTGGCACTATCACCGACTGAGGACGCGAAAGAAAATACCATGGCTCCATCTAGCGGCAGCAGGGCCCCCACAACGGGGGATCAGGAGGGGCCAGGTGGACCCGTGGTACCCAGGCCCGGTCACTAACGGGGCCTGCACGGCCTGAAAATTTCCCCCACCCAAAATTATAGGTTATGAGGACATGAGTAACGTATTCAGTTTGTGCATACTGCCAATTTTTGTATACTCTAGGGATCGGCCGATATGACTTTTTACCGATACGATACGATACCGATGAAAGGTAAACCGATCCGATACGATACGATACGACACCGATACAGATGTCGATACCGATAATAGCAACAAATCAAGACTAAAAGTTTATATTTTGTACAAACAATGCAACTTCGGTTTCTGGTTTTGCTTGGGTTTCAACTGTTGAGATTATCCAAAAAGTTCTGTGCAGCAATAACAGCATTTTTACTCTTATTCTTACTTATGGCTTCAGTACATTCATTTTCTTAGTTAGATTTCAGTTGGTTGTTGTAAAACTTACAGCAGCAGAACCAACAAGTGCCACATTTTCATTCCAAACTGAGCAAATGGCTTTGCTTTTGCTGCACTTGGTGTCAGTTTTGCAGGGAAGAAGGTTGCATTTCTTGGCATAACAAATATCTGTATCGGAAGCCTTACAGTGGTCCGATACCGATATGGCAAAAATACCGATAAATACAGATAATACCGATACCGATATCAATATCGGACTATCCCTAGTATACTCCCAACAAACAAAACTCCGTTCCACTGACAACTAGTACGGATTCGCCAACAAATATTTTACATGGTGTTCCCCCCCGCTTTCAGTCGGGGGAAGGAGAGGGCCGCCATTGTAGTTAGTGGCAAGGACTCCAAAATGTGATGTGGGGGCCCTGAGTGGCAGTGATATTGTTAACCTTTACAGGTTGCTCCCAGGTGCACCCAATTTTCACTCAATAATTAAGGAGGTCGTGGCTTGTTAGTTTCGTTAAAAGAAATACCGTTGTGCAGTCCTTCGCTTGGTGCAAGCAAGTGCTAGATAGTACTAGGTAGCGCTAGATGTTGCCAGATTCTGCAGACTTTAACTGTCGTGGCACTAAACCTTTCCTCTTATTTAGCACAAGCCCTAGGCTATACTGTGGTAAGACAATATCATTCTTACCACATCAGATTTTCAACTCTTCCTGTTTCCATAACAAAATTTAATTAAAGCAACACTTTACAGGCATTTTCCTTCGAGTCTCATGTTTTCAAGGATAGGTATACAGACCATACCAATGGGGACCCAGGGGTCGAAATATTCGGATGCACAGGGGCAAATTGCACTCCTGATGCAGCTCGTGGAGTGCAAAATTGCACGCCGAAGTTGAATTTTCATAATTTTTGAACTGCAAAAGCTACAGACTTGCAGTTTATGGCACTTTTAAACAGCTTGGAATTAAATTTCCAGTGACACCAATCCTTCCAAAGAAGTTAAAACTCCGTTTTTCACTACATTTGGTTAAATTATGGGTATAGGTTTTTCAGCTGAATAGTGAAGTGTAGGAAAACGGTACATATTATTGAGATACTGAATGTTTGAATTTTCAATGGCTGTAAAATAGAAGGCCACCGTGTTGGTTGACATTGTGGCTTTGCACTCCAAAGACTTTTTTTGCACCCCAGTTACAGATGTTGGGTGCAAATCTACACCCGGATCAAAATTTGGAAATTCGACCCCTGGGGATCCATTTTTCAAACTATTGTAGCTACATTTCCTTTCATTTCACTGTAACTTATGTTTGCGGGCCGTTCAGTGACGAAGGAGTTCACCGCAACTATCGAAAACAACTTTTAATACCCGGCAGCACGAAGAACTACGATTACAATTTTCTTCAACAAAGGTTCACCCAAATTTAAGATTTCTACACTCTTTCAGTGTCAGGGTGGCGTTTAAAAACTCTTGATGAAATTCCCTGATTTTTTCAGGTTTTCCAGACCAATACTGACATTTTTCCCCGATTTTTTTTGGTCGAAGATAGGTGCAGCAACAGAGCTATAGAAATATTTTTCACATTTCACTCAAGTCACAATAACTCTATCGCATTGCCTTGATAAATCAAAAGTTGCACACCCTAACTGGTATTGGTAAAAGAGTAAGAAAAGGCCGTAATCAATCTTCACGAATGTGAATTGTGTGGCACTAGCCATTTGGATGGTAGACATTAAAATGCACTCGCCGTTGTCCATTACCTCCTCGACATGTTTAGCAGTTGTGCTACTACTTATTGCTTAAATATTGTTTGCACTAAACTAACTCTCCAATCTACTAAAGTGGCTAACGACATTGGTGCACACTTGGTTGGAGAGCCCTTGTAATTCTGCATGCAACGCCGCAAACCGCTTGTTTCTAGCTAATACGGTTCCCGAGATATGACAATTTAAGCAACAGCGTCTGTTAATCAGTCGCCATTTTGGCGAGTAGCTCTAAAAATCAAGTCGCCAACTGCTGAATTTTCCTCGCCGTTTGGCGAGTGGCGACCGACACTGGTGAAGGTTGGTCCCGTAATGTGAACAAAACTAGAAACACATTTAGGCCCACATTACTTAGGCCTAAGGAGTTATCACTTTATCAGAAATGAAACAAACAACAGGTAGTTTAAATTGAAATAAAGTGAAGTTTTAGTAAAAAATTAAATCCGAATTAGCTGTTCTTTAGAGACTTTCCGGAAACTCTTAAAATTCCCCGACTTTTCCAGACTTGATAAATTCCCTGAATTATCCCGGGTTTTCCAGGTAGAACGCCACCCTGAGTGTGCTGTATGTATTCGGGGATTGCTCCATGCAGTAAGAACACTACAGAAGCTACCATTAGTAAAAGGAAAATTAAAGTCTCCCAGTGATAGTGATTGCCAGGATGCCTATAAACTGGGTAAACTCGATAAGAAATGATGCCAGTTGACGCATTAACAGTCTGGATAACTGCAAAAAAATGTGTTTTATTCACTGCCAACAAGTTTGCAGGCACAAAAGGTGAATGGGTGGCAAGTAAAATGGCGGGCCAGAGAAAAGAGCAGTGGATTGCCTTGAGACAAGTTCTTGTAGACCTTGGAGCTGCGCTTGCTGATGAGAGTTTAGTCAAGAGAAGAGCATTTATGTGCACCTTGTAGTTAAAGGGACAAGGTAAGGTACAGTCAAGTACAAAGATGTCGAGGGAAACGTAAAAGTAAACTCAACTGGTAGAGAATGCGCAACGGTGTCCAAAATTCCCTAAAAAGGAACACAAAATAGCACAATTGCTATTGTAATGTATTGAAGTTACCGGCTTTAAAGTAATGCCCTAAAAATGACTGAAAACTGCCCAAATTTGCTTGAGCACATATGTTGGCCACGTGCACTCGGGAAGCCAAGAATTGGCTGTCAAACAGCGTAAATTGTTTCAGCTTCCGGACCCCGCTTGGGGAGCTTACAGCGCTACCCAGACCCCCTAGCTGGATTGGCAGGGGTCCTTCCACAAGCACTTTTGTGCTATATTACTATATGTGCCAAAACTAGTTGGCAAACTTGGGGATGGGGCGAGTGACAAAAAAATATGGTTATCAGGCACTTTTCATTCTGGATACCAGGTGAATCTACTTGGAAAGATTTTGCATGCACGCCTACCTGGTTAACTTAAAATTCTTACAGGCAAGGGGAACGGAATATATGCAACATTTTGTTTTTTTTTTTTTAATTCCAAGCTAATAAGCATACTGTGTGTTCACAACTTTGTTTTACAGGCTAACAGCCAAAAAAATACGATTTCCACTTCCAAATTTTGTTCGTACACCAGTGAATAGTTTTTTTGTGTCCTAGGAAATGTTAACAAGCTTAATTCAAACAGGGCAAATGTTGAATTATCACCCTTTTCAATCGCTAAGGTTATCTTGACACGGAGAGAAAAATTTTTCTAGCAACATCAAGGATAATTTACCCCTGTTGCAAGTTAAATTCATTTGATTTAAATAATGATTTAAATCACTTGAGGAAAAAAAATCATTGATCTCCTAAATTCTACTCCCAAACAAAGCACTTTGTCGCAATTTCAGTCCTCAGAAAATGAAGAAACAAACCGTCTAGTCGACTTTAGTTTTGTTTCCGCTAAAGGCAACCTTGGAATCATGAGATCTGATAAGTTATTCCTCCCGTACATCAGGTGACACCACTTCGAAATGCTGTAATTAACGTTTTTATTACTGCACACAAATAGTTTTTTTTTTCCATATTATTTGACGATCTTTAGATTGGATTGGACGCGATTTGTCAGGGACTGGGCCACTCGGCCATCGGCTTCACCACCTGTATCTTTTTCACCGTCCGTGGCCATAGACTTACTAATATTTTTTTATTAAAAAAAAAATCACGATTTTTAACCCTGATATTTACATACCAAAATCGACACGAAGCAGCTGCGTTGCTGGGAGCCTTACCTTCCTGAAAGCAGAGGGGAGGGCTGATGCCAGACTAAACCAGACACCTACTGGTGTATCACAAGGGACTCTGTGCTAACATTCAGCCACCTTGACCGACTCAAAAAATAGGAATGTTGCTCTTCAGGCTACCATTAAAAAAAAATTCGCAATCACATAGTGGACATCCTAGCCTGTGACTCATGAGAGTGGTAGCTCTGGCAACTACACCTCTTTAACTTGCATTGTATTCTTTATAGGTAGGTGCCATCTTAAAGGTCCAATATGTCCATGTTGGCTTTCCTGTATGACTCAGTTCTGCGACATTACTTCAAACGTATGTAAATGTTGCCAACGCAGTCATTTTCTTGGTTTTTTCTTTCGTACGAGATGATTTTGCAACATTAACTCAAACCTGTGTAAATGTTGCAAACGGTATTCTCAATGGGTCACACGACATACCGGAAGGATTTATGTCCCTTTAAGTAGTTTCTAACCCACAACTGCCTAGATACGAACGTACACCTTCAACGCATAACAGCGAAACCCTAAGTCCCCGCACAAGCTTTGTGAGGGGGCCCCGGGGACCCTGAGCAAAGCGGGCAATCACAGCCCAGTGGTCGGCGTCGTCGGCTCCAAACCGAGAGAATACCGGTTCTAATCCGAGAACCGGCCCAAGTACCATATGGACTCTAAAAAAAAAGTCTGAAAGTTTTTTCACGCGGTTGTGGGTTAAGTTCTTTAAAACGGAAAAAAAAAACAACAACCGAAAAACGCGTTAGAAATTACTAATGAAGTCACAAGACAGAAACTTGTTCGCAAATACAGATGCAAGATCATTTCCGTTGCCTTTGAGACTTAAATGTCAGACTGCCTGAGCGGGGATTGAACCCTCGACCTTTGGGACCAAAGACCTAAGTTTTACCACTAAGCAATATTACACGGGTTCAATTCCCACTCAGGCAATCTAACATCTAAGTCCAAAAGGCAACAGAAATAAGTTTGCAGCTGCATTTATTTACCACCGATCCAGCCAATTTGGCTTTCTGTCCTGTTTAAATATGTCCATAAGCACCATCCCTTCTGCTTTTACCAGCCGGTCCGAAGGGATTTTAGACAAAACATTATTTTTTTTTAAATTTACACAACTTACAAGTTTTCAGGGATTCGTACAAACCGTACAAGATAAATTATATGGAAGCCACGAAACAAGTGATTTCCCCATCAAAAGTATTTGCTGTGTATCTCTTTTGTATCATTACAGCAAAATGGAACCCCAACACCAATAATAATAATAATAATAATAAAGTGGGCCCAACGTGCCAAAGCTTCTTGTGAGGATCCCAGTGTAAACGCGACTGAGACTCAGAATAAAGCAAGCAAGCACAGCCGAATGGTTAGAGCGGTTAAGCTCCAAGCCAAGTGGATGCGGTATCGCATCCCCCACCCCCATCTATCGAATAAGGCCAACTTATCGTCCAACAGCAGTCTGATGTTGTGGAAAGGTTCGATGTATATGACAAGTTGTTTCTACTTTCATTCCAGAATTATACTGATAGCACTAATTCATTTCGTGATATCTATAATAATTGATAGGCTACCAGTAAATAAAAACTTAAAGAGCATAAAGGTGGCTTAGTATTACGTTATTTTCTAGTATAATATGATTTTCACCGATTGCTTTATTTCCTTTATATTATTATTTAGAGCAATGTGTGTGTATTGGTTTGTATTACTAAATAAAAACTGATATCGTAAACTGACTTACTGATAGAAATAATTGGTGAAGTGATATGAAAATGTTTTTACTGATATCAGTAACACATTTAAAGGTAACACTTATCCGTGTTTGTTTATCGAGCTCAATAACCAAATATGGATTTCAGTAAATGCACTACTGATATCTGTTTTTCAGTGATATAAGCGAAATTCTTGATAAGGTTAAATAATTTTTTTCGGGGTATCGTATGAATTCTAGATATTATTAAATTAATTATCGAAAATGAATTGCCGATCAGTAAATACATACCAAATAGTGACATCAGTAACCCATTTGTTGATATCAGTAAATACATTTATGTCTCATTAATTTATTTATTGAGAGCTGATTCATTTAATGATATAACTATTAGGCCTATGGTCTATTTACTGATCAGGGGGGGGGGCTCGCCAATGAGGCTCAATGGCGCGTCGACAACTTGGTCATTAGCGCCAACCTCAGTCACAGTGCAGTGGTCCGGGTCGCCACTGCACCACACATTACAGAGATGTTATTCAAACCCCTAATCTAAATCTTGTCATACATCTGTACCTCCTGCAAAAATTGAAAAACACCGGACAGGAGGACAGACTTATCGCCCAACTGACGCGCAATGTCATGCGGAAGATGGAACCGACGACGAACACCATCAAGATGGCGACAATCAACAAGTAAGTGCCGGACCGTAAGTGGCCGTCGACACCAAGAACATTCAGGAGGGTCAACCCCCCGCAAAAGGAAACAGTGAGTAAGTCGGGTGTGACCAATCCGCAAACGGGCCAACACAACCTCCTCACGGCGACTGCGGCGACACGCCGAGTGCCACTCCTCGACAGTGCCTTTAATGGCCCGTAACTTATTACCGTCCTGTCCGTCCCACAAGGTTTGCCAAAAAGCGTGTAACCTCAGACGCAGAGTTGGAAAGGCATCTGAGGGAACTAGGCTGAGATCCCTACCGAGAGGGCCAGAAAGGGCCCCTTTCGCAGCAGAATCAGCTTGTTCATTCCCTGCTATCCCAACATGGCCCGGGATCCAGCAGAAAAGCACGGTTTTCCGCTGGCCAGGCAAGCGGGAAAGCAAAGCTTGGACACGTTGTGTCAAGGGGTTCCGAGGATTGTAATTCGCCAAGGACTCTAGGGCACTCATGGAATCACTAAAGACAATGAAATGCGTGCCCTGAAGCTCAAGGATCCATTCCACCGCCAAACCAAGAGCCAAAAGCTCTGCAGAGAACACAGAATAGCCTGATGGAAGGCGATGGGCAACCGTTACACCCTTACACACACAAGCACACGCCACGCCAACGTCGGACTTCGACCCATCAGTAAACAGGCGCAGATAACCGGCGTACTGAGAACTCAGCCGCCGGAACTCCTGTAAGTACCTTGCTGGTAGAGTGGAACCCTTCGGGAGGGACGCCAGAGCAAAAATGAAACTGCCACCTGGGACAAGCCAAGGGGCAACTGGCATACTCCCAAGCCTCAAGACGCAGGGCATTTCAAAGGCTATCTCCTGACAGGACTGCTGGAGCCTATCGCGGAAATCACCCTTACCCACCCTGCGTCTACCGACCCGCAAGTCTGGCCCAAAAACCATGGACCAAGCAGGACTGGATTGCACAGCACACAAACGCACAGCATACTGAATGGCAAGCTGTCGCCGACGAATGGCCAAAGGTGGCTCCGAGGCCTCAGCATAGAGGCTGACCACTGGAGAAGTTCGAAAAGCCCCAGTCGCCACACGCAGGCCACTGTGATGCACAGTGTCCAACATCCGGAGAGTGGAGTCACTAGCCGAATCATAGACCATACACGCATAATCAAGTTTGCTGCGGACAAGGGCACGGTAGAGGCGCAACATGGCAGCGCGATCGGCACCCCATGAAGTGCCCGACAGGACCCGCAAGATGTTAAGCGCCCGCAAAGCCTTGTCTTTAAGCTGACGTAAGTGTGGAAGCCAAGACAACCTGGAATCGAACACCAGACCCAGGAAACGTGCCTGTGGGACAACAGGAATTTGTGCCTGTCCCAAGTACAGGCAAGGATCCGGGTGCAGTGTTCGTTGGCGGCAAAAGTGGATGCAAACAGTCTTGTCCGGAGAAAACCGGAAACCATTACTTACCGCCCAGGTCTGGACTTTGTTAATTGCCAGCTGTAGCTGCCGCTCGCAGGTCTGCATGCGAGCTGCCCGAAAGCGCAGGCCGAAGTCATCGACAAACAATGACTGGGGAACAGCAGCTTGCTGAGCAATGGGGTTGATCCCTATAGCAAACAAGACGACACTAAGAACACCTCCCTGAGGCACACCATTCTCCAAGACAAACGGGCGGGAAAGAGTCGCCCTGACACGAACGCGAAAAGAACGGCCTGAGAGGTAAGCAGAAAGCAACAGTGGCATCTGCCCCCTCAAGCCATAGTTATAGAGATTACGGAGAATCCCATAACGCCACGTCGTATCATACGCCTTCTCCAAGTCAAAGAAAACCTGAACCAGATGATGACGCAGGCGAAAAGCCTCCCTCACATCTGATTCAAGGGCAACTAGATGATCGATAGTTGACCGAAACCGTCGAAAGCCACACTGGGACACAGATAAGAATCCCCGTGATTCCAACACCCACACCAACCGCTCACTGACCATCCGTTCCATAAGTTTACAGACACAGCTAGTCAGAGCGATTGGGCGATAACTGGAAGGAGAAGTAGGGTCTTTGCCCGGTTTTACAATCGGGATGACCACTGCAGTCTTCCACGCTGCTGGAATAGAGCCCTCTGCCCACACACGGTTGAACATCCCCAGCAAGAACTGCTGGGAGGCAAGGGTCAGATGTTTCAACAGTTGATAGTGAACATCATCAGGCCCCGGGGCGGAGTCATGCGACTTGGACAAAGCTGAAACAAATTCCTGCCAGGTAAATGGTAAATTGTACTCCTCTAGCCCATCGGAGCGAAAGTCAAGAAAGCGAGCCTCTTCTCTACGCTTAATCCCGAGGAAACCAGGATCATAATGGTCATCACTCGAGACCCGCGCAAATGCAGACGCAAGACAATTGGCGATATCTGGCACAGAAGAGATCACGGTATTCGCGACCTTCAGCTGTGAAACCGGGGAAGGCACGCTCCTCCCCGAGATCTGGCGCACCTTCCGCCACACCTGCTGAGAAGGCGTGGAGCGCGTGATCGACGAAACATAAGCTGCCCACGAAGCACGTCTAGCCTCACGGATGACATACCTGGCACGGGCACGACA
>JAHWFP010018723.1:0-25291 GCA_023313725.1 Lithobius niger
CAGTCATCAGCCAGAAGATATGGTGTCGACTTAACTTTGTCCACGATGTCATTAACATACATTAAAAAAAGACATGGAGCACTTACAGTACCCTAGGGCTGATGCAACGTCTACAGATTCAGACTTCTCGCCACCAAGAACAACGCACTGTGTTCTTCCAACCAAAAATTGTTCATACCAATTTCAGACTTGTTCGGATAAACCGTAGGCTTTCATTTTGTGGAGCAAAAATGTGTGCGGCACTTTGTCAAATGCCTTATCGAGGTCCAGTTGACACCAGTCCACCTGTTTGGTTTTCTCCATGCCGGCTAGCACACTGTGTACCATCTCTACCAGGTTTGAACAAACAGTAGTAAATGATGTAGGAAGCTCAATTCTTGAAAACTGCCAGTTTTAAAAGTTGAGTTAAAAGAAGGAGGGGTTGGTTCATTTCCATCTTGCGTGTTGGGGCATCCAGTTTGTTTGGACACCTTGATTAGGTGAGCGGGGGTGGGGGAGGTGTAGTTTGTAGCCCAAGCAGACAAATAGTTTTGGTTGAGAGGGCATTTGGCAGTTGGATTAAGAAATAAACATAATTAATGAAGAAGGAAGGTCAATTTAAGTAGCAGAGAGTAAAAAAAAAACGATTTTAGGGTGCGTTTGAGCCTCAGATAGAAAAATGCAGTGGCCATTGGACAGCAAGCAGAATTTTACGCAATTTTAAAGCAATGAAAGCACCCTACCTTCTAATGTAAAGAACGAGAGCTAACAAGCAAAAATGAATTAGTAAACAGCGAAAATGAATTAGTAAACTCTCGTTTGAAGGGAATAAGGGGTGGAGAACATCCATCGGCATGTATGTTGATAAAGGATATGATGTGAACAACATTAAAGTTCTGTGTACCGAACTGGAAAGAAGGATTCAAGCAACGTGGTACGTTTGAAACCCAACAGAGAGCAGATAGCGGATAATCCTGCAGTAGTTTGTACACTGTTTTGTCGTTACTGCTCATTCAATAAGTGGAGATGTATAGGATATCGCCCGCTTTCCGACTGCTGGGATCTAACAATGTCGAGGGCGCGCAGCGCCCGAGCCATTGTTGGATTCCAGCATGAGGAAAGCGGGTGATATCCTTCTTCTCACCCGTTTTGAAACTATCAGTCCGACGTACATGGTTGAGCGCAAATGAGCGTGAGCTCGAGAGGAATACATTGTTGCGTTTAGCCAGAAGAAAGTTTGTGTAGAATATTCGTTAAGACGCAATGCTACACGCAACGAAAAAAGCAACGTTTAATTTTGAAAGCGGTTGGAATATTGTAAGTTAACATTAATTCGTGAACGATTTTTTTACGTTTGAGGTGATGTTGTTTTCAAAAATTGTTCCATTTAATTGATTATATTCGGTTGCTTTATTCCTTTTTGTCATTTAATGGAAACCAACGTTTGTAAAGCTGTGGTTGCAATGTTGTGAGTAACGTGAATTGCTGAGCGTTGTTTTTCTTTTAGCTGTTGTGTTTTTTTATTTGTTTCAGTATTATTTGTTACATTTGTTTGTTTTCTTCCACTTTTCATTTAACACAAACGGGGGCTGGGATCCACGTGGAGTGCTGGGATCGAAGATCCCAGCCCTCCACCGCGGATCCCAGCACTCCTCGCCCTCGTTCATTGTTGCGATCCCGTCGTGCTGTATTGTTATAAGAGGACTAGAGAGCTTCAAAACGGGTAAGAAGTATAGTGACACAGTCGGATTCCATCCGGTAAAAAGCCATTCACCGGCGTATTGTGTAATACTGCAGTTCCTGCAAGTGGTATTTTTAATCTGGCCAGAAGCCACTTTGCGTGATGCTACCGTTTTTCATCGTATTCACTTGACGTGTTTTTGTTGCACTCTTTCGAAAAGAAGCCACGTAAGTGTGAATGTGGGATGCTGAATTTCTCAAAGGAATAACCTGTCGAACTCATTCTGAAAAGAAGCCGTTATAATGCAAATTGTGAGATGCTCAAGATGCAATTTCGAGAAGAGATCTTTTAATCCTCTGTTAACATTAATTTCTGGTACTTTTTTTTAAAACTGCGATGGTAGTTAGGTCGGTCGTGGGTTTCGAACCAGCATCATCTTGGTTTGTAAGTGGGGCTGCTGACCACTGGGCTGCCATTGCTCACTTTGCTCGGGGTGCCAGGGACCCCTCACAAAGCTCGTGCTGTGTCTTTGACTCTGTTTTCTGACCGAGATGTGGCACCATGCAATAGAGGGTTAAAGAGTAATTTTTTTTAATCTCAATGTGGTGTGAAGTCATTTAAACGCAAATTGTGTGCTGTGTTTTCACGTAATGTATTTGTGAATGTACACCTCGTTGTGCTTGTCAATAAATAAATTATTATTATTACAATTATTTAATGGGGATTGAGATGTTTGTAAGGAGAACAGTAAAAGAGAAAATACGTAAATGGGACGGGAACCTGCAACCAGATTCAACGATCCTCGGTGTCGTAATCATACACGTTTGCTTCCTGAGCCAATCGGAGCAAAGGTTGATCATAGCCAAACGAGAAGGGCTTTGATTGCTATGGGTTTGGTAGGGGTTCATCTGATAAAAGAAACTCAGCGGTTTTTTTTTTAGTACTGTAACTTTCTCATTAAACCAAAAGAATTTTGAACAGTTAGGAAAGGTTGATCAAGGACAACATTAGCGGTCCTTATGTAAGCCTCAGCATGAACTTCAATGTTAAAAATCAAACTCTGAAACCCTATAGTTTCCCCCAGAATTAACATAGACCAATGAAATTTGGGGTTTGGGGTCGTGTCGAACTCTTTCACTGCAATACAAATTTTAATGACAACAATCGAACCGTTCGGCGTCCAAGTATGGCCATTTCTTGTTGTTGATGTTGTTGTTATTTTTGTTGTTATTTTTGTTATTTTGTTGGAACTGTTTGCACTCATAGTACAGTACTGTTGTTGAGCAACAAAATCATGCATATTGAGCTAAAAGCATGATATTTATTACACAAGTCATTCTTAGCAGTACAAATGGAACTAGCTATGGCAACCCCCCTCGTAGGCCTCTCTTCCCCTCTCGTGCCCCAACACACCCAGCCTCTGTGAGCCTGAAGGCCCACACATTCTTGATGATCGAGGTGAAAGCTTGAATTGTCGCACACAAGTTAGTCTTAGCAATCACATCGGAGCAGCCATGGAAACTCCAAGGCACTTTCCGTCCCCCCCCCCCTCCCCGTCCTATTGTCTACTGGTCCCCTCCGTGAGGCTTGACTAACAAATTAATGCAGATCATCAAACCGAAAGTTTGAATTGTGGCGCATTAGTAATTCTTAGCAGTACATATAGAACCAGCCGTGGAAGCCCCACGAGATATCCCAAAGGCTTGCCCTCCTGTTCCCCCTCCCTGATGCTTGACCAACAAATTATTTCAGATCGAGCTAAAAGCAGAAATTTGGTATACGAGTCGTTCTTGTAGCACAAGTCGAACCTGCTATGAAATACTACGCAAGGCACCAACACCTCTCTGTGCCCTCTCCCTGAGGCTGACTAACAAATTCTTGCAGATCCAATGAAAACATGAAATTTGGTACACAAGTCGTTCTTAGCAGTACAAATCGAACTAGCTATAGAACCCATGAAATGCCCCAAGGCCTCCCCAGTGCTGCCCTATTACCCCTCCATGAGGCTGATGACCAACATATGCGGATCGTACTAAAAGCATGCACTATAGTGCACAAGTTTTTCTTAGCAGTAGAAATGGAACCACATGAAACACTGCCAAATCCCGCAGTGCTCTGCCCCTTGTGCCCCCCTCCATGAGGCATCAATGACCAACAAAGTCATGCAGATCGTACTAAAAGCATACATTTCGCACACAAGTCATTCTTAGCAGTGGAAATCAAACTACCTATAAAACCCATGAAATACCCTGAGGCCCCCCAGTGCTGCCCTATGGCCCCTCCATGAGGCTGATGACCAACAAATGCCAGTCGTATTAAAAGCATGAACTGTAGTACACAAGTTTTTCTTAGCAATAGAAATTAAACCAGCCATGGATCCCCCATGAAACACTGCCAATGCCCCCAGTGCCCTGCCCCCCCTGTGCCCCCTCTATGAGGCTGATAACCAAGAAATTCCAGTTCGATTCCCAGACTCGTATAAAAGTTATTTAAAGGTGATTATAATATTCTTGTTGTTGTTATTTTGGTTGGTACAAGAAGAAAAATAGCAGATGTTAGTAGTCAAAAATGCTTAGGAATACAAACTACGAATATAAGCCTTAAAAATAACTTAATGCTCTAAAGGAACAGATACAAAAAAATTACATTTAAGCCATCATCGTCGCAATAATGCGTGTAAAAGAAGCTCCTGCTTGTTTTTTTCAGATGCTGGTGATTCTTTTACACGTATTAGTGCGATGCTGTTGACTTAGATCTGTAGTTTATACGCTTAAGTATTTTTTACTGCTAATTTGTATTTATTTTTACCTTATAACGAAAATGTACATCGGGCGATGCTCGAGTGATTAATTTAAACTCAGACCAGAACTACGATGCGGCAGATAATTGTAGCGTAGATCCCGAGATGCCGTAAACTATTCTCAGGCAATCGCTTTGTAGCCATAAATTAAAAACGTTCCGACTACTATACTTACGAACTGATTTGGCTGCTGAAGTCCTGGTTTTATGGGATGCATACACAATGCACATCCCGCCCTGTCATCATACACTAGCAGCACTCAGTGCAAATCGTGGTTTCTGTTGCGTGTTTTTTGATGAACAAAGCACGGCAGGTGATTCTGCATTCAATGACTGGTATGTTACTATCCAAATTGTTGAAAGGCTGACGTTTAAAAACAATCATGAATTTCTTGCATCTAGATTTAGGAGACTCTTAGAGAAAGGTGAAGTGATTGTGCAAATGCTAACTCATTCAAAAACGATTCTAAGATCTTTCTTTACAACAACTTGTTTAAGCTAGGAATTATACATGTTCCTTTGATGTATACAATAAAAAATGATATGATGGCTCTGGCGCATCGACCAGTTGCACTGTTGACTGGAGAGTGCTGATGTACCAACTGCTGTCACACTAATACAGTGTCTACTGTAGCCAATGAAGTGGAGAATAACAGTTTACGTGATCCAGATCTGAATGAGAAATCAAGTGAAGATTCAATTCGCGAAGCTAGTAAATTTGTGAATAACCAGTTATATCTCTTACTAGAGGAAGTTTTGTTAATAATGTTCTCTGTAACAAAAACAACAATTCTGTTAATCGTAACAAAATTCAAAAAGGTAACCCTAATACTGAGAGAATATTTCTAGAGTATCTGAAGTTGAGCATGAAATAACACGGAAACTTAAAGATAATTTAAACTAAAACCTACAGATAATTTATACTAACGTTTACCGCGTTCAAATCCTAGTGGAAAATGTGTGCTAAGAATGTGTGGTGGGCTAATATTATTTACATACTAGTTGCAGTATCAACCACAAGATACCATCAATTAATTATCCTGATGTATTTAAAGCTAGCTCCAAGAGTACATAGTAGTATTGATTTGACAATTTCTCTGAAGCTTAGTAAATATAATAGGAATTATACCAGGAATAGAAGACGCCCTGACTCACGTTCAGACCTGTCCTAAACGTTTAAAACCGTGGCACTCTTGGTTTCAGAGCTTGGTGCTTCACGAATATGAGCGATAAGGCCTACATTAATATATTTCAGTTGATGTTGGATTGGTTTTATATTAGTTTTCAATCAGTAGTAGTTAATTAAGGGTACATTTTCTTTTGCCTTTGTTGGAGTGTCAGTGATTTTTAATCCTTACCTCTCCAGTCACAAGCATGTGTGTAACATAGTTGCAAATTACAAAAAAATAACTGTAGACAACTTAGCAGAATAGAAATATGCTACAACTCAAAATTGTACAACAGTCCCTTGCATGAAATACGTGTCTGAGAGAATAACGTGTCGTCCTCAGTTTCACAGTTAAAGGTAGCGAATGCCGTGATCTCTTCCCTACAGGATATCGCTGATTGTCTCACGTCTGCATTTGCACGGATCTCGAGTGATAACCATTATGATCGTGGTTTCCTAGAGATTAAGCGTAGAGAGGAGGCTCATTCTCTAGATTTTCGTTCAAACAGTCTGACGGAGTAAACAACCTGCCATTTACCAGGTAGAATTTGCTTCAGCTTTGGCCAAAAAAAAAAAATACACCTTCAATGATGTTCACTGTCCGCTGTTGGAACATCTGCTTCTTATCTCCAAGCAGTTCTTGCTGGTTGTGTTCAACCGTATGTGGGTGGAGGGCTCTATTCCAGTTGTATAAATGGTGGCAGTGGCTATACCAATTGTGAAACCGGGAAAAGACCAGACTCTTTTCCTTCCAGTTATTGCCCAATCTCTCTGACGAGCTGTGTCTGTAAGCTTGTGGAATGGATGGTCAGTGAGAGGTTAGTCTGGGTGCTGCAATCGTGGGGATTATTATCTGTGTCCCAGAATGGTTTTTGACGGTTTCTGTCAACCATCGATCATCTGGTTGCGCTTGAAGGAGGCTTGGAGGTATTTCGCGTGTGTCAACATCTAGTTCAAAACTTCTTTGACTTGGAGAAAAATTATGACAAGACCAGCGTTACATGATTCTCCGTTCCTTCTACAAGTATGGATTGAGGGGAAGGGAGAAGCTGCTGTTTCTTTCGGCTCTCCTCCTTGGACCAATCTTTTCGCGTGCGTGTTGGAACAATTCTTTCCTGCCTGTGTTATTTGGAGAATAGAGTGCCTTAGGGGTCTATTCTCAGTGTTGTTCTTTTCGACGTTGTGATCAATTCCATTGCCCAGCAAGCTGCTGTTGCACAGTCATTGTTGTTGATGAATTCGACCTTCGATTTTGGGTGGCTTGTGTATGTAGACTTGCAAGCGGCAGCTGCAGCTGGCAGTTAACAAAGGTTTCCAGTTTTCTCCGGACAAAACAGTTTGTGTCCACTTTTGTCGTCAACAAATGCTGCATCCAGATCCTTGCCTGTGCTTGGGACTGGCGCAGATTCCTGTGGTCCCACAAACATGTTTCCTGGTTCTGTTGTTCGATTTTAGGTTATCTTGGCTTCCACACTGGCGCCATATTGAAGACAAGGCTTTGCGGGGGCTTAACATCTTGTGGGTTCTGTCGGGCACCTCATGGGGTGCAGATCACACTGCCATGTTGTGCCTCTTAAGAGCCCTTGTCTGCAGCAAGCAAATGCTGCACAAATGCTGTGCAAAAAAGTGCAAGACAGTGGCTTGCGTCTGTTGACCAGGGCATTTTGGACATCTATGCTGAAGATGTTGTTGGGAGATGGCCTTTGAACTCCCCGTGTCTTCAGACTCCAGGAGATGCCGGTGGCCCCTCGGTAGTCCCAAGTGGCAATTGCACATTAAGTTAGCATCCGTACCGAAAAGTTCCACTCCACCAGTAAGGTATCACCATCAATCTATTCTGTGTTTTCGGCGGAGCATCTGGCACTCGGTCTGGCTGTTGAAAGGATCCTTGATGTTCGGGGACGGATTTTATAATCCTGGCTGTTGAAAGGATCCTTGATGTTCGGGGCACGCATTTTATCATCTTTAGTGATTCCATGAGTGCCCTGGAGTCTTCGGTGACATACAACCCTTGGAACATCTAGACACAGCGAATCTAAGCCTGGCTAGCAGAAACTGTGATTTTCTGCCGGAACCAGGGCCATCTCACGCTGATGCTTCACCAAAAGAGACCTATTATTTTCCTCTTGATCTGTGCCTTGTTCCCTCAGACACCTATCCAGCTCTACGAGTGAGATTGCTTGATGCTTGGCAGGTTTTGTGAGCCAAACAAAACGGCAATACGTTGCGGGCTACTAAAGGTACTGTCCAGGAATGGCACTAGGCTTGTCACCGCAGTCATTGGATAGAGGTGACGTTAGACTGTTTGCATATTGATCTCACCAACTTTACTCACTGCTTCCTGCTGAGGGGGGTATCTCTCCTGATTGTCATTTGGTGTCAATGGCCACTTACGGTTCATCACTTGCAAGCTGGTTGTCACCATCTTGATGGTGTTAGTCACCATTTTCATCTTCTGTGTGGCTTAGCGCATCAATTGGGCAATATGTCTGTCCTCCTGTCCAGGTTTTTTTTATTTTCGGAGGTGGTACAGATGTATGATAAGCTCTACATATAAGGTTTGTTTAACATCTCTGTAATGTGTAGTGCAGTGACAACCCTGACAACTGCACTGTGTATGAGGTTGGCACGAATGGCCTAGCTGTCAACGAGCTAGAAAGCCTCATTCCCCCCTTTGTGTAACTGGTTGTAAGTTTCCTTTTATCCAGCAATTTATTACCAGTCCCTTATCAGTACCTGTTGCTTCTTGTTTTGTGATAAACATCGTTAACTAGCTCGTAACCAAGACCTGATGTGCGTATAACATTTTGAAATATTAGCTATTTTTAATGCTTTCTGGATGTCTGCCTAATGATAGAATCGATCAGGAAGGCAGACAGAGAGCAAACTGGAACTACGCCCTCATAGCAAAAACCAACAACCAATATCACAAACTATTTTGACTTTGCATATTAAAGTTTGTGTGATCAAACTTTAAAATGCAAAAACGAAATCGTTTATAATCTCATTAATGATTAATCTCATAATTGAAGGTTAATTTATACACTGATAATATTGATCTGCTATTGATATCGTTTAAAATGAAAGAAAAATGTTTCGTCCTTAGCCATTAGGACGACAACAACGTGCTTCCAAGCAAGGGCACCAATTTAATTTCGATCAACGGGGCATAAAATTTTAATGATAAACATAAACAACAGCCTGCTTCGCGTTAACAGTGTATTGATTATTCTTGCTAATATGTTGAATAAATAGACACGCTTGAGTGTCAGGCAAGCAGCAAATAGGCTAGATGGGTAAGTTGCAAATAGAACAGAAATATTGCAGTATTTTTGAAAGTTTAACTGTCTATTCATGAGAACGAGATTACAATTAAGTTCATGGAAATATCTATTAGTTGCATGTTAAGGATCATGTGCACGATAGAAGCGATTGATGAATGCAAAAATCCTTTTGAAGTTAAGCCTAATTCAGAAACAGATGCTGTAAGTATTGGCAACTAATTTACTTCATAAAGTTAAGTAATAATTATTAAAGTATTAAAGCAACTGTTTCTGACTGTTTTTGAACTTATTGCGACAATAATTTTGTCGGTGCAAGTATCTACCAAGAGAAGGTTTCATTAGTAAAAGGTAGTTATCTGTTGTGAACAATTAGCAGCTTGACAGCTTGGCAGCCAATGTAAAAATGACAATAAATAAATAACACAAAATAGTGGGCAAAAGATATCTCGCCACCAAGTAGATGTTTAATTATCATCAAAGCATAATTGTTATCAGATGTAAAAAGGCGGCTCACTAGCAGACTGTGTCTTTCAACTGTAACAAGCTTACATCCGATTTCAGCCTGCTGCTGTAAATTCCCCATGGGGTAGAAATCTTTGCAAGTCGTTGTAAACAGGTGTCTTGGGTCCAGTAATGAAGAAAACCTAAACATTAAAGTGTGGGAACGTGTCCTTTATGGAGAAAACGTGGCATCAATAACGTTTATTTGTGTTACTGGCTAGCTGCTAGCTAGTTAAAGACAGGGCTGCCATGTTAATTCTCGTAGGGCAGTGGTTCTCAAACTGTGGGTCGCGATCCCAGTAGGGTCGTGTGGAAGTAATCCTGGGGTCGTGAACAGGTTCTCATACCAGTAACTGAAAAGTTGTAAAAGCTGTAGTTGTTACCTCAGATGAATTTGACGTATCAGGCTCCGAGTTACAAAGCGATCCATTTTCATCAGCATCCAAACAGTACAGCCGAGTTTCTATCAAGGATGACAGTCCATTAATGATTCGGCCATCTGTGTGCAGGTATGTGTAATCTCTTGACTGGAACATAAGCATAATGAAGACAACACGAACATAACGAAATGGACCAGAATCAACATTGATACTTCAGTTCTAATCAAAGCAACTTCTGGGCTTTGGTACTAACAGAGTTCAATGAATTGTCACGACGTGCCATTGAAAGCACGTGTTCCATTTGCCTCTTCCCACCTATATGACTCGGGGATTTCCTATTTAGTGGGACTAAAGACAATGGTTTGTAACCGACAGATGATTAAATTTGTGGAGAATGAGCTAAGACTTAAATTAGCAAATATCTCACCAAAGTTGGACCAGTTGAGCTCAGAAACACAAGCACATTGCTCAGACAAAAAAAAATGAGTAAACTTTTTTGTAACTCATCTATAATTACGAAGTGCTAATTTTGCATTACCGGTGTGGATGGGTCGTGACCCGTTTCCAGTGGTCAAATTTTGAAAAATGGGGTTGCGGTTAAATAAGGTTTGAGAAACACTGTTGTAGGGTATAAAGACACGCCCACAGCTTGTTAGGGAACGTTCGCATATCTAAATTTTGGCACAGAGGTAAAGAGTAGTCCGGGAAATGCCTTTTTTTTCTAAAATTGGGGTTATATTTAGGTGCACATGGGCCTGAAGTAGCACGTAAATGCAAAATTATTGTTGCAACCATGGTTTGTGTTGTCAGCCAACAGTCTATTGTAACATGCTTAAGTGTTATACGCTTATCATTTCAGTACTTAACTGTCAGAATACATTATTGCTGCAAAGAGGCACTCACTCACTGCCTTCTAAGTCACCCTACTTCCAACAGTTTCAGCACAAAATGCGATTCGCCATTCCTTCTGGTGGGATTAGAGTCAGCCCTGGCAATGTGGACGGGATTCCATATGGGTTCTTATCATCTGTGTTTGGCACTGCGAGGTCAGAGATCCTAAGGTACTATCAGGAGCTTCTTGACGGTGGTACTGTTTCCTTGTCCTGGCTCTTCACGATCCTGGTCCCTGTGCACAAGCACAACAGTCTGCAATCTGATCTCTGCAATTATAGGCCGATCGCCTTACTTTCTTGTGTTCCCAAGTTGTATGTACGCGTGCTTGTCTGCAGACTTAGTTGGCATCTTGAGTACTACGGCTGTCGTATGCCTGTTCAGTTCGGGTACAGAGTTGGCCATAGCGCCAGGATGTTTCTCCTGTCAGGCATTCACGAAGCATGGCTGCATGGCCCAGCAGTTGTCGCCATCTTCCATGACATCAAAGCAGCATATGATACAGTCAGTATGGACTTGGTCAAAGTGTCTCTAGCTGAAGTGGGTGTAGGGTCTCAACTGTCCCAGGCAATTCGTGCTCTCTTGGGCGACAGGGCCTTCGTCATACGTTTAAACGGACACTGGTCCTCTCAGAAGTTGGCTGCAAGAGGCCCACCTCAAGGCAGTTGCCTGAGTCCAGTGATGTTTGCCGTGGCTAAAAATGATTTTGGTCGAAATGCGATTACATGCCAGCAATATTCTAGTTTTCATTTAACTTTCAAACATTAGTCAGTGTGATTAACTTGGCTAATTGGATAAAGCTTGGCAGCCTTTGTCTGGCTGAATGATATCAGTACTTTCAAAGACCGACTCTTGTTGGAAACTTGACGGCTTTTGTACTAGTTTTGGTTTTGGGTGGATAGTCACCACTTGACTGCTATTCGTTTAATTTGGTGTGTGTTGTTACAATTGTTAATCAAAATTGACTTAGAAAATCTTGGAGAGTGTTATGAAAAGAGTCACTGAATTTAGGTGCGTAGGCGTGAAACACGATATGGGAATGGACACCCCCGCTAGCACAAGGCACATTTGTATTTGGCTACCTCATTTGCATTTGGCTATTTAAAATTTTCTTTTGACTATGCGTGATAGCACAAGGCCATATTTGTATTTGGCTACCTCATTTGCATTTGGCTATTTAAACTTTTCTTTTGACTATGCGTGATAGCACATGGCCATATTTGTATTTGGCTACCTCATTTGCGTTTGGCTTTGCGTCTTCGGCTAAATCCAGGTGCTTACCTCCGCGTTGCCAAGGTTTACCGCTTTGACTGGAAGTCACGTGATGTAATCCCATCAAGGTTTACCGCATTGACCAGAAGTAACGTGATGTTACGACTACTAACCCAAAGTGACGTCAAGGTTTGCTTTATTGAGCAGATGTCACGTGATGTCACGACGTTAAGTTTTACTCTACTAACCGGAAGTGATGCCTAAGTTTACTCTACAAACAGGAAGTAACATGATCTCGTGACATCAAGGTTTACTCTAGCGACGTCACTCCAATAAACGTAGATGGTACACTTGAATTTCAATCCCCCTTTACTTGAAGTTAACAAAGTATATGCTAAGTTATGCATATTTTCGTTGTGAAGTTGGACCTGGACTTGAATTTTCGGCCCAGGTTTACTCGAGTCTAGCGAGTTGCACATGTTTTACTAAGTTTATATTTCTCAGAAAGCTCGAACCTGGACTTGAATTTTCGGTCTACTCGATCCACGTACTCAATGATTGTGCTAAGTATTGCATATTTTTTATTGCCCTTATTCCCCTAAGGCTTGGACAAGGACTTGCATATTCGGTCCGGATTTACGCCAGTTTACAGTAAAGTTGCACGTTTTTTACTAACTGTATAATTCTGCTAAGGTCTACTTTAAGACTTGGAGGCCCCTCTTGAATTTTCGGTCCGGGTTTACTCGAGCTTGTACTAAAGGTTGCACGGTTTTTTTTACCAACTTTATAATTTTGTGAAGGTTTACTAGGTGTAACTTGAACCCTCGGTGGATAGTTTAGCGGGACTTTTGCAACGTGCTGCATATTTTTGCTATGTGACGCATATTTTTTACTAAATTTATATTTCCCGTAACGTTTATAGGGCTTGAATTTTCCGTCAGGCGTTACTCAATTTTAGTGGGACTACTGATAAGTGTTGCACAGTTTTTACCATTCTTACATTTTCACTTTGGATTTCGATCCAAAAGTGGATATCCTCTCGTGTTAAGGTTTATTGATTTTGTACATTTTGAACCGGTCAAAATTTTCTTTTCAAATATATGTATATACGAGTGCTACAACTGAATAAGTTATGTTTTTTTTTTACTTCACAAGCTCGTCTTTTGTCTAACCTAGCTGGCTTTTCTTCATCAGTCTCGCTCTGCTCATTTTTTCGTTTAGCAGCAGTTTTTTTTTCAAATCTCTCCTTTCTCTGGTCTTCAGTTTCTTTAGTGTGAGCTTTTCTCTGATCAGCTGCAGCTTTCTCAACTACGGGTGTAATGAGGTATCACCTTTCTTTTCTTGACTATCTTTCTCACTCCTCTGTCCTCTAACCTCCACTGACGATTTAGGACAAGCCTGCGAGCAGCTTTAACATTTTCGTCAGGTTTCTTCACCTTGTCCAATTTCGCAGACACTAACACTTCGAGAGCTAGGCTGCTTTTTCTTCACGTTCTATCACGTCCATTTCAGAGTCGAAATTGTTATCGTACTCCTGCAAAGCACCCGTACGATGATGCCAAATCACTAGGATATTTCCCCATCGTCTAGTATAATTCACATTTTACTGCTGGGTGAAAGGAGAGACTTGGTAACTGTGGCCAATGCTAACAATTTTTACTCAGGTCCCTTTCTGAGATGGAGCTTCAGGTGTTAGGTCGGATTTATAATCGTTGAAATGCAACTTTTTTAATAAAAGTTGACTGTGTTCTCTTACCTTTTATGGTAGTTGCACGACCATTGATAGCATACATCTTTGATGGAAGTTCTACGAACTCCAGAATGGGAGACGCCACCCATCTCGTCTTTCTTCTTACCCAACATCTGTTTGTTAACTGCCGAGAAAAGCTAGTGAGTCAAAGGATAATTAATAATATCAAATCGATCGTTGTCACGCTGTCTATCTTTGTATACAGGGTAAGACACATATCTTTACCCAATAGGCCTATATAAAATCTATAGTCAACAGGCCTAAAACTAATAGGCCTGCCTATACATAGGAATGCTACAGATCGAAATCGACCTTTCGTAATATCGAATGAAGGTGCTCGACCTGCCCAACTTCATGTGCTAGGCACTCTTCACACCTGCAAACGAATGATGCACGAACGTTTTGCAGCATGTCAGGCGTGATGTATGCAACTGCTGCTCGTATCCGGTCCTTAAGGTCTTCGAGCGACAAGGGTTCTGTTTTATACACCTCATTCTTAATGAAACCCCAAAGGAAGTAGTCCAACGAAGAATAAGCGGACTGTTGGAATGGAACTGTAAATACCTCTGCTCATTTAGGGTTCCATCCAAAATGTTTGGTCCACTGACCCTGACCTCACTGATGCCTGCCCAAATATTGGTTTTAAACCGAACTTGGAAGTAGTCCTGATGTAACCAATGTGGATTTTGAGCAGACCAATAATGCACGTTGTGCCTGTTCACTGTGCCATCCCTATGAAAGGTTGTCTCATCTGAAAACAGCACATGTTCTACAAAAGTTGGAATGTCATTTATCAAACATTGCATAACCAGGCAAAATTCTTGTCACTGAAACAGGTCGTCCTCAGTCAGGGCTTGATGCAGATGAATGCGGTACGGGAGATACTTATGCCTGTGCAGAATCAAAGTACTGTGCTGGTTCTTATCCGTAGTTGTCCACCAATACCACTGTTACTTATGTGTGGATTGACAGCCACAAGAGCCAGGACCATCTGTTCTCGGCCTTCATTGCGCACTATATGATCCCGTTGTAGTAAATGCTGTGGTTGAGCAAACGTTTCACTAAATCTAAGCCTGGTTACAATACCGATGGTTCGTGGGGCCGGTTGTCGCCGATCGGGATACCTTTCTTGATACACTCTTGTGGCTCTTCTTTCATTTCCATTGAATAGCCTCCACACTGCGATCATGTCCGTTTTCTCTGAAGTTCTGTACACTGGCATTTGTAACAGTGGTTTCCTTTATAAATGTTATGGAACAGATGACCAGTACTACTGTAGTATTTGCAGTGCTGTGTCAGGTAAGAACAGCTTAAACAAACGACCATTCGAAGCCAACTTGGCTTAAAAATTAACCAGGTAGGAAGAACAAAAATACCATACAGTTCGGAGCCAACTTGACTTAAAAATAACCAGGCAGGAAGAACAAAAAATACAAGACAGTTCGAAGCCAACCTGGCTTACAAATTAACCAGGTAGGGAGAACAAAACATACAAGACAATTCGAAACCAACTTGGCTAAAAAATGTACCAAGTAGAATAAAGCCAAGTCGTAGCTAGCAAAGGTAATGGGATTAGTCCTATAGGATTTCCTAGATCACAACATTCTGCATTAGGTGGACTTTTTTTGTTTCCATTTGATTCCATTCATGTGGACTGTGTATAGGCCTAGTAGTTTTAGGCCTATTGACTATATTGGCTTATATGTTTCTGTTCCACCCTGTAGATCCACTGTTCAGATCTGATAGTAGAAGCTGTCAGAGTCAGTAAAGAGGAGTTTGGTCAGATTGCTGTACTTCCACTAGAAGTAGGTATAATGAAATTCTAACATCGCCAGTTTTAGAAAATTCCAAGATGGAAACCTTGAGCATGTAGGCAGGATGCACATTATACTTCTATGCGCTGATTAACTTGCACAAGGTTTTCGTATAGAATAATAAAAGAATTGACGTGGGCTGAGACGTGTACTTCAGCGATGTTCTAGTGTTGGTGCGGAGCTTAATGTACAGTCGCTCTTGTTTGTTCTCCATCATCTTGCCAAAAACTGAATTATTCAACAATTCAAACGTGCTATTGGTGCCTGTCTCTTAGCGGTACTGAAATCGATATAATTTTTCATCCAAGGCCTCTGGGTGAAACTCAAGGTTCTTCATATGCAGCAGGGAACTAATCCGTAATTTCAATAGTGTTCCACATAATTCTTATTGTGCACGAAATTTGGAACCAGTTTAATAGTTGGCCTGAAATAAAATATTTATCGGCATCACAACAGATTTATGCATGACGCACCACAAACTTCGAAGGAAATGTCGAGCGTTAGAAAGGGTACCAAAAATGCTTGCGCAAGCTGTCTCCAAACTGATAGTAAGCAAAACCATTCACAACCAGAACAAAGCTCAATTACACCAAAGAATACAATTGGTGTTTTCGGATATTGTAGGCCCATTCCCAGTGGCAACAAAAGGCAGTAATAAATACTTCGTTAAGTACATTGATGATTATTAGAGACATGTTTCTGTAGCATTCCTTAAAACAAAAAATGAATTGTTTCAACATTCCAAGAATTAGTACGAATTATCACAAGCTGCGACAGTATGTAAAATTGATGTTTTAGAAAGTGATCATGGGACTGAATGAAAATGAACGTATGAAAGAATGCTTACAATTGCAAGCATTAGCCTCCAATTCTTGTCATTTCACTCGGCACAATCAAACGGAATGCATGAATCTCAGTTTAATGACATTAGCCTGCTTAACTTGAAAACTGTCAAACCCGCTTAACTGTCAAACCACTTAACTTGAAATGGAGTTCCCTCTATGTATTTGGATGAATTGGTCAATACCGCAGCATGTATTCATAACCATTACACCAATACAAGTAATGAAACCACAACCCAAGACAGTTGTGGTTAAACAGATCTTTGGAGCCAACTGTCAAATATTTTAAAGTTATAGGGTGTTTATGGTTTGTCTTAAAAACCACCGCTGAACGAAGAAAATTGGATCCGAGGGGCACTCACTATACCTGTATTATTATAGGTTAAGACACTGATTTGAGAGTGTATAGATTATATGTTACTAAAGCTTACATGAAGTAATTTATGATATTTTCAAGAAACGTCACTCTTCAAGAAAAAGTACCTGGCGCCACTGTCAGCGTAACACAAAAACAAATGAGTTTCGAACAATTTTAATTATTAATTGCATCCTTAGAGCCTACCTAAGATGAAGCAGTACGAGATGAAGCTTTTAAGGCAGGACCATCAGCCCAGCTGAAGTTTTTCATGAAGAACTATGTCAAATTTCACCTAGGTTGACAAGAATCCGAGCTAAGGAAACTGGAGTTCAACTGCCAGGAGCTTTCTCTGAGTTCTCTTCAATTTCAGTTCGAAAGGGTACCAAAAATGCTTGCGCAAGCTGTCTTCAAACTGATAGTAAGCAAAACCATTCACAACAATGAACAAAGCTCAATTACACCAAAGAATACAATTGGTGTTTTTGGATATTGAAAGATATTTTTTTGCGAAGAAAACATTAATCTACAATTAGCACTGACTACTATGATGTTTGGGCCTGAGAATCTACACAAGCTCTAGCTGGACTCAATGAAGATTTTTTGGTGAGTAGCCATGAATGATGAATACGGATTGATAATCACTAATCAAACATTGGAACTAGTTGACCGTCCACCAGGAGTGCATACCATAGGAAGCTAATGGGTACGCAAAGGTCAAGAATACTGCAGCAGGAGTTGTTAAAAGGTACAAAGTGAGACTAGTGGAAAAGGCTATGCATAAAAATGAGGCCTTGAATATTTTGAGACTTAATCCTGTTACGAGTTTACTAACTACCAGAATACTAATCACATCCTGTCAATGTTTTTTTATACAGTAATTGAACATAAAGACAACATACTTAAACGGTTACCTTGGCAACAAGGAAAATATCTACATGGGCAAACCGGAAAGTATCGCCATGCTAAAACATGAAGAAAAGTATGTAAAATTATTCGGAGTCTCTATGAATTAATGCAATCAGGAGGAAAATTATACATTTGCTTTGCTCAGGAAATGAAAAAGCATGGCATGTACCATTGAATATCAGATGCTTGTATGTTCCTCATTATGAAAGGATACAATGTACAGTATGTATTCTGGTCATGCATGTAGATTAAAGCGGCCGTAACTTTAAGTCGGAAAATGCACTGACTGGCAAAGTGGATATTCACAAAAAAAATTGAAGTACGCCTGCTCAGTCCGATAAACTGCATGCTTGGAATCAAATTTTTCGAACTCAGTCAGGAGCTATGGCTTTGAACCAGTCTGGCTACACAGATAAAGAGTCACAAGACGTTTTTGATAGAGTCGTTCTTCTATACATGACTGATCATCAGTTGTATCGCTTGCAATCCTCAGACAGTCAACACAACAAGACAAGCCACAAATAATGGAGAACTAACTAGGTTATTTCTTGTGAGCCTTTGCCTTTCCCGTCCTTAATCATTATTTCACGTTTAAGTGTTCCATTCGTTTCACTTGGAGAATGGCACGGCAAATAGGCGTCCCTCCACTGGCGATTGGAAAGTGTTTGTTTATATGTATATATGCACGTGTTAAATGCTGCCTATGGATGTTACCTTTTGGCCGTGTCAGTCTGGCTCAGCGGTAGGGCCTTGACCTATGGGTCAAAGGTTTCAAAGGTCCTGGGTTCAATTCCACACTCAGGCAGTCTGACATATAAGTCCAAGAGGCAACGTAAATAGGTTTGCATCTGTATTTAGTTATTTCTTGTGAGCCTTTGGCTTTCCCATCCTTAAATAATGGAGAAAATACCATTAAGAGAACTAATAGGAATTTTATCCTATTAGCAAGCTTACAGATATTGTGTTTGCCGTGAGCAGTTAAGCTCAACATGCTGCAAACATCTCGTTAGAAAACTGGCAAACTCCCAAGCATATTCTCAGATACCTCAGAGGAACTAGATGTTTTAGCCTACTTCTACATCCAGATGACACAGGCCTATGGCAGGTTTATGCAGATGCAAGGCTCATAGGCGATCTTACCAACAGGAGATACACTGCAAGAGAAAGGATTTCTACAGAAACAAGATAGAAAGCAAGTTCTCATCTTAACCAAGTTTCAAAGCCCATAGCACACATTAGCAGCTATGTGGAGAAATTTCGTACAAAACATAGAGCCATTCTTTACCACCACATACGAGAGAACACATGTGAGCATCGAATACATACCACACAAGTAAACATCACTTACTAACTGACAAAACCTCAAAAAGGGGTAAGAGAAACTTTGCTTACAAATAAACTAAGTGCTTTTCTTTTCAGGTAGTTCAGTCGTCAGGGGAAGAACTGTCAGGGGTGTATGGCAGTACAGCAAGGTTGTGAATATCAGTCAACTGATCTTCTTATGTCACATACAGTTCCTGCTAAAAAGGAAGTTGAAGTCTACTACACATGAGCAGATAGTACTTTCCTCAACCCAGAAGATTCTGGATGATTCTAGGCTGTGTAGTGTGTATCCAGGATTAGGATGAAGCCCACAGTCTAGCAACGCAGAGTATAAACAAAGAGGGTGATTCGGAACTTCTTCGACCCCAGCCTACCATAGGAGGACTTCCCGTTTGGATCAGCGATATTGATTTCTGCTTTAAAATGTAAATTTACCACTTCAAGTTAATTTTTTTTTTGTCCCCAACTTAAATTATTTCTTGATTTTGCGTATTGCATCTTCTGACAAATAGAAGTACTAAAAATAGTGTAAAGTGGGATAGACAGAAGAGTGCAATTCTAAAGGAAGATAGGAGAGATACCATCTGGGAGAGGGCTCTTCCATTAAGGAGAGGCCCACCCTTAAGGGCAATAGCAGCGGTTTAAGTGTTGCTACTATTAAGGGTCACTTATCATGACTAGTCGGGAGGGGTGGTGGAAGGGCAGAAGCCTTAAGGGAGGAGGAAAAAATAATTTTATATAGTGGCGATGTTGTTATCATTTAGAAATCATATCCCACTTAAGATTTTTAAGGCTATTGGTGGGAGTATTTTTTATGTCTATTTATGTAAGAAAAAGCTAGCCAGTATTGTTTCTTGGCTTTAAAGATCAAGTTACCTTCGAAAGAGTCACAAGCGAGGCAAATAATACTCACAACCATGCTGTGAGCAGATTGAAGACAGGAAGGTTGCTTGGAGAAGGACAGTTCAAAAAATGCTTATAGGACCTTTTTTGTTGTTAACCATAGAGAGCACCTTATTTGTAGATCACGAGGAGGGGGAGGCTTGAGTATTTTCTTTCTTAACACGGGAACCAAATTCACATCTTGGAAGAAATTTTGAAATTTGTAAGCTGGGCCGCATCAGCATCAAGATCGTAGGCCAAATATGTAGTTCGTAAGTTTTATCTGTACCAGAAAAAAACTATTGTTCAGGAGCAGGTAACCAGCCTTGCGAAACTAATCAATATTTATACTGAATAAAAGGAGATCACGGCCACTAAGCCCGAGTGGTTCGTATGTTGTTTAAGGGTGATGCATTGTTCAGAAGAGGCGATAACAAGGTCAAGAAAACTGGATTTCTGGCCTTGGCCGAGGAAGATATTAAAAAAGATGAAAATTCCGAAGCAATTGTACTAGGAAAGAGGCTTTGGGCGTATTGTAGGCGGAGCGGATAAAAATTTATTTTAAATTTGTACTTATTCTCATTTTAATGACTTTCCAATACTTGCTAATGTTGCTTAAAAATCTGGGCGCAATACTCGGTTGGCTACGCTTGAGCTTTTTGCCATGTGATGTGAAGCTCTTTGCTGGTCTTTTTAACATTTTAGTATTTTTTTTTAGGTAGGCATAAGCTACGTTTCATATTAATTTTAAGACGCTTTAGTTTGCCCCCACATTTAGTTTCTGTTTCTTTATTTGCAGCCTTTTCTACCATCGCCGCTATCTAAGTTAAAATGTCATGTTAGCCGCTGTGGTTACGCTAGCAAAGAGGATGGCACCTCCAATAATGCTTGCATTGTTTATAATTATTGCAGAGTATCTTTCCTAGAGTTAAAATATTAATAATAAAGTATTTTACTAAAAGCCAAAGAATCATCAGTAACGAGAGTACTTTATACTAATCAAATGATTCAATTGATCCGCGGCTCACTATGCCGCCTCCTACGACAATGTTGAAGCACACACCTCTGGCACATAGTACTACATCTGTGAACGCTAATTTTTTTTAAAGTTGGAATTATCAAAATTATAGGTCAAACGATGTTAGCTTGGGTGTGACGATAACATTTAAATAATTCTAAAACGTTCATAACTTTTAGGCCAAATTTTTAGCGATAACAGCAGAGAAATTAGGCCTATTGCATTCTACGTTAAGCCTATTCTTTCTTGTAACGCTGGACTGAGAGTTTATTAGTGAATAGAACCACTCACAGGTTGCCCTCGGACCTGTGGATGGGCTTAAAATCCGCATTTCCATAGCAACCAAGGAATCTTGAAAATATTATACGAAGCCATCGTATTGTTGTGTGTAACCACAACGTCTGCTGTATGCTTTACTTTCTGTATGAACAGTGTCCTGATGCTGCTGCGATTTTGGATTTCTCATTTGGGATTCCCGTCGATAGTGTAAACACCTGGTTTGAAAGCCATGTTGGAACCAAGCATTCCAAGCAATTCCTCCACGCATTGTTTTGCACATGAAACGAATGCAAGTCGTTAACGAATCCTTTTGTGTTTTCCATTTGGCTCCCTTTCTCTAATGGTTAAAATGCGGTAATGAAATGTTATTATTTCATTGAGTTACGTCGAAAAAGATTTTTAGCTATACGGAAGCAACGATGATTTATTTTGGCGGTTTTTAAAAGTTCTCTTGTTTACCATCAGAACAGTGTATGCTTCGCTGGAATTCCTTAAGTATTCAGGATTCCAAATTTACAATGGCGAGTGTTAGATCGCTAAAATTAGAAAAATTGTAATTTCGTGGATTGTAATTGATCAATTTACAGCAAATTCGAGATCAGAAATACTTTTTCGATTATCTAGCAATGTGGCAAATTTCATAGCTATCTACCATTTCGTTTGGGCTCCACCCAGACTACAAAAGTGCAACCAACCAACGGTACAACCGTCCAACATTTTGCAATTCATTGTCTATTATAGGCTACGCTATAGTTTGTTCCACATTGTGTTTTCAGAAAACTGACTGGATGAGGACTCGTTTGCTTGCACTAAGAGTGCAAAAACATGTGGATATCACATTTGTAGACTCAACAAAGTTACTGTTAGAGTTTACGAATGGGATGTTGACGGATTTTTTGCATTCGTAGTGGAAGTAAATGTGGCATCATACAGTCAGTTTTCTGAAAACATAATGAGGAACAAAGTATACACTCCGCCATCAAATTCAAAAGAAGCACTAGAATCAAATCAGGGAGTTAAGTTAATGGTGGGAAATTAAAATTTTACATTAAAAGAGTAGGCAGGTTGGAGAAATAATCCATGGATTGATTAAGTGTGGACAGGCAGTTTTGGGAGTAGGTATGTGATAACAGCACTCAATTTTAAAATCATAAGAGTGTCTAGTAGAACCAGTTTCCCATTTTGCATTTGGGTTTGAATTGACTTGCAAGAAATAAGAAGGGATGTCAGAATTAGTAGAGAGCAGGTCTAACTTCAGCCCTTCCACTTCGATAAAGGCTGTCACCAGTAATAGCTGAGAGGAGGAGCTGTTTGAGGAAAAAGTGAATTTCAGAGATCCCCAAACTACCTGGTGTTTCTGTAGCACTGCGAATTTTGAATTCGTGTAGTTTGGTAAAAAAAAAAAAAAACTCCATGACATTGAAATAGTCAAATTTACGTGATCGTAAAACTTTGCTCGTCAAATGCAGTACACTGGGTTGCAAGTTAGAATGGAATTGATTGGTCTGGCTTGTCACCTCCATTCACTTTCAGAACGGTATTCATTTTCAGTGGCACTAACTTGGAGACGTGGATCTTGTTCCTCGTCACTAACTTCTGTTGCCCAAGGCGTTCCTTGCTATAGAACAGTGACATTGTAGACTTCTTCAGCTTTTACAGGATACAGTCAATCGTAACTTGGACTTTGCTGCTTGTGGACAATTGGTCCGTGTTGTTAAAGTGAGTGTTTCAGATTCTTAGGGGCAGCAGATGCTTCACTTGAGGGTTTCCTCTGCCTCTAAAATGGGTGGATTGAGCCCTTTGCACCCTTAGGCCACATACTGGCACACATAATGATGTAAGCAATATCTTCATCCATAGTGGGGCAAAAAGAAGTGTAGCTTGGGTTAATTAGTTAATTAGTTAGTTAGTTTGTCGCGCTTCTTTATGAGACTCAATCTACCCACGCAATCTTGACAATAACACTTGGGTATTTAACCAAAATGAAGCAAATGTAGAGGAATGTTTGCCTAATACAGGTCATTCTTAGAAAGATTTTAAAATTTCGGTATATTTATTTGTAACATTTGATTATGTGTTGGCATTTTTTTTTAACTTCAATTATTTTTTTTAATTGGTTGTACTTTTCTTGGACATGAACGTTTTGTGAGACATCTGGCTGTGAAGAATTCGACATCACTGGCATGCTGAGGGGGATGTGGCTCTGCTACTTCACTAGGTCAACTGCAAAGGTTTCGTTTGCAAATATGGGATATGAAAAGCGTTAACAAAGTCGTGGGCAAGTGTCACATTTGCAGCTAGGAAGTAAAGCTATGTTGGATTGTTGGGTTGCGTGTGATGTGCCCATGAAACATCAAAGTCACATCGTCAGACGAGGAAATAGGGTTCAAAAATTGACGTAAAAATGCAAATCTATTTCTGACTTCAGAAACTAAAGAATGGACCGTGAATTCAATGTTGTCCTGTCTTCTGACAGCATCGGAAACATTGGTGTTGCATTCTACAACAGTCAACTAGCGAAACAATCGCACTGTAATACCACCTTAAGTCTTCGTGGATTTAAAGACTAGCAACATCTTCAGGTAGGTCGCAACCAGTAGCGTCATAAAGTGGGTTTCAGGAACTGCAATTAAGGGTCAGCTAGTTCATGGGGTTAGGGGTGGGGGGTTAGCGGTTTGAATAACATCTCTGTAATGTGTGGTGCAGTGGCAACCCGGACCACTGCACTGTGACTGAGGTTGGCGCTAATGACCAAGTTGTCGACGCGCCATTAAGCCTCAATCCCCCCCCCCCTAGTTCATGGGATTATAATAGTGGCACTGCAGAATTTCAGGACTGACACACAGAGGTCTGTCTTTGCCAGCCATCTTGTATACGTTTAGTAATTCTCTTTTATTTGGGTGATAATTGTTTCTTTTGCATTATGGTGATATTATTGTGCCAATTTTTCGCAGTTAGTGACGTTTGCTTCTTGTCTTTTTCGACTGCGTGCTATCTGATTACTTGAGTGCAAAAAGTTCAAAATTTGGTCAAATTTCAATTAACTGCAGAAATGTTTATATTTATTTCAAAAAGCGTACATCACGCGAAAATTACTTGTTTCTACATAATAGTGAGTGTGACCAATTACAAGTTGCATGCTGAAAAAACCTGTAATCATTGTATATATACCTTATGCCCGCCACCAATTAGAAACATGGAGAAACTCGTTGCTAGTTCCTCCCTGCGTGCAACGGTGACCAGTCCCTTCCATTTTGACGCTGAAACAAATGATAGTTGTTTCATATAATGCGTATAAGAACGACACATCTTAGCGTCCGTGTTCAGAAATTTTTTTTTTAATAAAATGCTTGCATCTTAGATACTCATAAAACTGCTAATTTTTACCAAGATGTATTAATAGTTTATTTTGAACCATTTAAACTGAGTTGAAATATGTATTAATAATAATTAAAAAAAAACGCTTAAGCATACAATACGGATGTAAGCCTTAAAAAACTTAAAGCCCTAAAGGAATAGATATTAGAAAAAGACATGTAAGTCATCAGCGTCGCACTAATACGTGTAAAGGAATCTCCAGCGACCCAAAAAACAAGCTAGAGCTTCTTTTACACGTATTAGTGCAACGCTAATGGCTTACATGTTTTTTACTAAAATATGTTTCTTTAGGGCTTTAAGTTTTTTAAGACTTACATCCGTATTGTACGCTTAAGTGTTTTTTAATACTAATATCCATTATTTTTTTCTTGTTTCAGCAAGAATAACACAGAAAAGAATACAGTAATCACCTTAAAATTACTGTTATAAGAGAGCCTTTTTAATACTCAATTTTAAGAGCTATCAAAATTGAAAATCAGTCCTTTGGTTCGATCTCTAGGTGAGAGCAACGCCAACAAGAATTTCTCCAACAAGAAGAACAGCAATAATTGTATCACGTTAAAATAGTGTGCAAAAGGCCATAGTCCTTCTCGATACCTATGTTTTAAGCTATAAAACTTGAGTATCGGTTCGTTGGTTTGATCTTCAGGTGTAGGACAGCTGTTACGGGCTAATCATGAACATTGAGGTAAAACCATGAAATTTGGTTCACAAGTCATTTCTTAGCTTGTAAATCGAGCTATCTATGGAATCTCTCGATATACCCCCTAAGGCCCCTTTCTGTCCAACTACCACACTAACCTGTATGAAGTTATTGACCAACAAATTCTTGCTGATCGAGCAAAA
>JAHWFP010018726.1:0-20016 GCA_023313725.1 Lithobius niger
TATTATCATGGAACAAGATGATCAACACAACGATGAACAATATTATCATGGAACAAGATGATAAATATTATTATTACGTAGAAGATTATTTATAGAGTTTTGCAATTAACCCAACTGCTCCAAATCACATTTTTTTACTTTAAAAAGTCACAGCACATTTTCAGCCATCTAGCCTAGAGCCACACATCTTCTCTTAAAATATTTTGGAAATTATGGGCCTAGAACAATCCTCAGGTTCTGATATGCCTCTGCATTTGCAGAGTTCAAGTCCCCTTTTTTCTGTCACCATAGTTCACTGGATCTAAAGCTGTTGACACATTTAATGCATTAAACCATTTGAAGGTTTCATATTTTTGTGTGTGATGGCATTTATGAAAACTCAGTTGATCCATTGTACATGAACTTGAGTCAAGTGGATAAAAAAAACCTCTTCTGTTCTCTTTTTCATGTTCTCATCCAATGGTACTTTGCCGAAATTGAGTAACAGGTCTTCAGCACAAGATACTGCCGTTTTCAAAGCTACCAACTTCGTATGCACATTGCTAGTGGTGTGCGCAGCCTGGGTTCGACGTCAGCTCCCTGCTTCTGTAACCTCTCCGCGTTTTTAACCAGAAATGGATTTTTAACAAAACCTGATAAATCCCAGTTTGTTCACCATCTGACGTCAAAGTTACAAAATGCGCGTGTTACTGATGCTCCTCAATACGTTGGTAAGCAACTGTTATAGACAATATGCCATTTGCAAGAAAGTGACTGCTGAAATCTATGAAGCTGAAGAGATGGAGAGTATAATGCTGACCACCTTGTATTTGGAAACTATCTGTCAAGCTTGCCACAAAGCAAGAGTGTAGACATCACTTTTTATGTCTAAAGGCCAGCCACACCAAATGCGACAATTGTCTCACGACAAACCGTCGCGAGACGTCGCATCTGGTGGAGATACCCCCATAGCCTTTCAGTTGAAAGCGCTTCGTCTTGTTGTCGTGGGACGCCTAAAGTCGTCACGCGACAACGTCTCATCCGGTGTGTTGTACTCAACTCATTGCTATGGTTGTGGAGACGTCTGCAGCAATGTGAGGTAGGTTTCGACAAAACGTCGCAATTGGTGTGTGGTCGGCTTAAGAGAAAAGTGTAAAGGGGTTTGAAAGACCCATGAATCCAAAGAAAGCTTCTTATATGTAGAATAAGGAGCACAAAATAACAGCAAGCTGCTTCTGTAGATACGCTTCTTGAGCCTCATTTAAACAAAGAAATGTGGCACTTCATTAACTGGTTATCCTAGAAAGAAGCTTCTGAAAAGAACTCGGCTCTCTTTTTTCTCGGTGGAATGCTGAAGGAAGATCTCAGTCAATATGCTTGACTATTAAGAATGGGATCACTGAGGAAGAGCTGAGTTTAGTATCTGATCTTGAAGAAGCAGATGACAGGATGCTAGCCCATAATTCTCATTTGCCAATTACTTCAAAAGTGAGTGAAGTTGTCATTTGCTCTACTGTCAATTACGTCTTTGTTATTACACTGTATCATTGCCATGATAAGAGGAAAAGCTGCAAATAAAGCCTGTAAAGCCTTAAATAATTTTGGATTGCCTTTGGAGTAGGAAAATCTTCCAGGTGTATTCCACTTCACTCCCTTGTTACTGAAAACAGAGTACCTTACACTGTTGGACAACTTTACCAGAAATCCATCCTGCAGCAGGATTCGATACCACTAGCAAAGTGGATATGAAGCGGCAGCTTTGAAAACGACAAAATCTAGTGTTGATGATCTGTTACTAGATTTTACTATAGGTGGGCTGCTTGATTTTGAAGAATTTGGAACAGTTAGGTTAAATACAAAAAAAAACATATAAATAACCTTCTGCATTATTGGAAAATATATCTTTATTACTGTGGTATGGAACATGGTTTGCTAAACTACTGATTTAATCAACAACTATTTTTCAGTACAGCTCTGTTTCTAATAGCATCGTTCTCACATTTACTCAGAAAACAGCGCAATTCACGTAACATTCATTAAAATCACGCTTTTTCTCAAAAGATAATGGATTTATCAAAAAACGTCAAATCGCAAAAGTTGTAGAGAATTAAAACGAGCTTTAAGAACCTGAAATCGGACCACCAGTAAGGGAGATACTCATAAACGGAATTGGGTTTAGTTTCCAATACGGCGGCCAAATGACCATGTTTTAGACCAAATAGCCAATTGTTTTTAGCACTTCTGTAGGTGTGTAATAAGGCACAGCAATCAAATTTAGTGTACAAAAAAGTGCAATCGTCTAGTTTTTAGAAATCGGGTGGATTGCTTCTATTAGAAAGAAAAATCAACAAAAGGGCAATCCACTCAATCGTGGTGCAAGTCCTTCATGAAAACTGTGACTGAAAACCGTTGTTAAAAGGCTACTGCTGATTACTGATTGGCGAGCTAGATACAGTGTTTTGAGCTAAGTTAATTTAGCAAGCATAGCAAGCATAGCAAGCATACATTAGTGCGTCTTCGGCTGTTGTTTGCTTTTTATCATTTTAGTTACGAAGGACTTATGCAAATGGCGTGGGTGGGCGCGTAAGTAATAAAATATTGTTGTAGCCATTGTAGTATTGACAGCGGCGTCTGTTGTTGTCATGGTACGCATGTTCTCAGCTTTTGTTTTTGTTTTGTTTTTTACTTTTAGGGAACCGAACCCAAAGAAACCAAACAAATGGAAAATTATAAAAGTTTGTACACATGTTCACCAAGTCCAACGTTGCTTTTACGTTTGCTTTCTTGGCGACCGACTCGTTTCGGTTTCTTTTTAACACATTATGAAACAGACTGACTTGACAGCATTGGACTGACAATGTTGTTGTTGCACTTTTCACGATAAAATTTAACCGAGCCTGTGGCCTATTCAAAATGGCGGCAGCTCGTGCCCTTCACTCTGTGGCACTTGTAACAAAAAAGTTTCCGTGAAACAGAAGGTCCTCTTTTGTGACCTCTGCAAAACCTGGAACCACACATCTTGCCAACCTGGAACTCACGAATATTATGATGTAATCAAACAGCACGACGATGACAGAATTAAATGGTTTTGTGCAACATGTGAACCTAGGATCGACAAGTTGCTAAGTGATGACGAAGTTTTTACTCAAGTGATTCAAGACGTCCAAGCTATCGAGGATTCAATTCGACATCTTAAACAGGAAGCGAACATTGAAATGAGGAAGCTTTTTAACATGGTTGGAACTAAACTGCATCAATTGAATGGAAAGATGAATTCTGGATGTAAACAAGTGAAACGTGACAGTGAAGTGATTCGTGGTTCAATTCAACGCTTGACTGCCCCGGGTCACCAACGTGATACTAGTGGTGGGGTGCAGTACCAAGATCTATTCGCCACTCCTGAACCTAACTGCGATGCCACTACCTGTTCTGGTGTAAAAGTATGCGCGGACACAAGTAAGCTGAATTTGACACCACTTTTGAACAAATCCTATGTCAGTGCTTCACTACACGAACAGTGGAGCCCCTAAGAAGACTTATGCCAAAATAACCAAAATGGATTTGAACTGAACCCAAATATTATTCGGAACTGGACCCGTGGATGAAGGAGTAGTTTCCCAACCTTGTCCCCGGCTTAAGACTACAGAAAACTATGTCATTAGCAAACTTTTTGTCAGTCGTTTTAAACCACAAACTGATAAAAAATTTATCACATCACTTATCTTGAAAAAAACTGGCATTAAGACAAGAGTGACGAAACTTGCTACTAAACGTGAGACTTATGCCTCATTTTGTATTGAAGCTGCTAATGACGATTACAAGAGCATCAGTAAGACGGATCATTGGCCCTAAGCCAGCTGCCCCTTTATCACCTGAACGTAACTCCACCAAAATCAAGTGCTCGAGCCCAAACAACAAAGATAAAACTTTGGAAGCACCATCGGAGAATGGTTCGGCTAGCAGCGCTAAGTCAGACAAAGGCCACTAATTGCCCGCTTTGATACTGCTATGAGCGAGTTAACATTTCTATACTCTAATGTCGAAGGACTGAAAAGCAAGTGGGGTGAACTTCTCGTGCTGCAGTAACATTCTCCCACAAATCATTTGCATCTTTGAAACCCACCTCTCCCCTTCTGATATTGACCTTGTGGTCGATGACGATTTTGACTGTGCTAGAGCTGACTGCTCATTTAGGAACAAAGGAGACGTTCTAATTTCTGCTCACAAAAGCCTTAATCTTACTGTCGATTTGGTGTACGGTGGACACTGATGTTAGTACTGTCTCGATTGGCTGTGCGTACCGCGCTCCGAACAACTTGCTACACCCAAATTCCCACCAGGCCTTCGTTGACATAACATAATGACCGAAAATTTACAGGCTGCAAATGGTGGAGCCATTTTTCTCTGTGGTGATTTTAACTTCCCTGGTATCGTATGTGAGGATCGTTATGGCACCGCTAGCGACGCCAAAAGCAACGATTTCATCAGAGTTGACGGTGACTTTTTCTTGGAAAAACGTATCACTCAGCCTACTAGATTCCGCAGTAATCAGACCCCTTCGTAGCTTGATCTTCTCTTGACGTCTACGAACGTTGTTATAGCTGGAACGACTTATCTCCCCCCCTCTCGGGAAGTCCGACCACGCAGCCATCTCTTGGGCTGTCAACACAGAGAGAGTCCCCCGCCCTCATGCCGATCCTTGACCCTGGTTCCAGGATGCCGACTATGAATTGCTTAATAACATTATCGACTGCATCGATTGGACAGTTGAATTCCAAGAGTTGCCCTGCAACGAAATGTGGGTTATCCTTCCTGACCTCTTAAACAACATAACTGCTTTTTTTTATCCCTGAAAAGACTTACAGAAGGAGTCACAAACAACCAATTTGGATGAACAGCAAGACGAAAACAGCACTCAATAGAAAGAAAAGGAAATGGACTACTTACAAACACTATCCAACTCTTACTAACTGGCTGAACTACTGCCAGGCCAGAAACTTTTTTTCTTGTACTGTCGACACTCTCGTAAATCCTTTGAGTCTAAGATTGTGGCTCAATGTAAAGAAAACCCTAAGCTCCTCTATTCTTACGCTCGCAGAAGAAAACACTGCACCATTGGGTGCATTAACGTTGCCGGCGGTGGGTCCTCTAGTGATAGAGAGACAATTGCTGAAACTATGAACAACCAGTTTACTTCTACGTTACACCGGGACAATGCTACAACCGACTACAATCTTGACCCTGGGTTAGGTATTGGAGATATTAACATCAATCACAACCTTATCAAGCAATTCCTACGTCTTACCTCACCTAACAAGGCTGCTGGTGCAGATGGCGTCTACTTTGCCTTACTTCATCACTGTGGGGACTCCCTGGCGGGCCCCCCCCCCCTTCAGATCATTTTCCGTGCATCCATTGAATCCGGTCAGGTTCCTGATGATTGGAGAGAAGCATTTATTGTGCCCGTTGCCTCAGCTTGCCTGAAACTACTGTCCAATTAGTTTAACTTCCCTCGTGTGTAAGGTTTTGGAGCGTATTGTGAAGGATCAGCTGTATGATTACTTGGACGACATCAACTTTATTTCCTCCAGACAACATGGCTTTAGGAGAGGCCTTTCATGCGTCTCCAATCTCATTGAGGCCACTGACTACTGGGCTGAATGTTTTGACCGGGGCATCCCATGCGACATCATTGCGCTTGTCATCCCTAAAGCATTCGACTCTATATCTCACAATATTCTTTTCTCTAAACTTGCGAGTGCTGGTCTCTGGTAGGCTGTTGGACTGGATCATCGGCTTTGTGACAGATCGCCGGCAGTGTGTCGTGATCAACGGTTACTATTCTACGTGGACAAGTATCACCAGCGGTGTTCCCCAGGGAACTGTGCTTGACCTGTCTTGTTCCTCATTTACGTTAATGATATGATCAATGATTTGACCAGCTATTGCAACCTGTTTGCTGATGATGCGAAACTCTTCCGGGAGGTTGGCTCCGATGAAGACCGCAAGCCCTTCAAGATGATCTCGACACCCTGAACACCTAGATGTCCAAAAATAAGCTTACCTTCAACGTCAACAAATGCGAGGTAATGCATGGTGGGTTCCTCAACCAACAGTTCCAGTATACTATCAATAGCAGAACTATTGCTCCGGTCGAGTCGATCCGTTCCTTGGGGGTGACTTTCACCAGGGACCTGAAAGTTGGCACTCAGTGCATTGCAGCAGCGAAGAAGGCTAACCGCGCCCTTGGTTCCATCGTACAAACTTTCCGTTTTCTCAATCCTCGTACTTTGAGAATCCTTTATACCACATATGTCAGACCCCATCTTGACTATACTGCTTGGGTGTGGAATCCTTATTTAATCAAAGACTGTCAAGTACTTGAGGCTGTTCAATACCGTGCTACAAGATCGATTCCGTCTCTGCGTTGCTTACCCTATGACCAACGACTTATGATCCTGGGTATCTCCAGCCTTGTTGATCGCAGACTCAGAGGTGACCTCCTGGAAACATTTAAGATTATGAACCGTCTTGACAAAAGGAATCCAGGTAACCTATTCAAGATGAGCCTCTCCACACTAGAGGACACTCGTTTAAACTGCAGAAAGAGTATCCTAGAACTCAAATCATACACCAATTCTTATCCAACAGAGTTGTGACGAACTGGAACACCCTCCCCGAACATCTTGCCAGGGGAACCTGCCCAGATTTCTGGAAAAACTGTTAGACAAGAGAGCTACCTCTCTCTGATTCTGCTTCCTTCCGGCCTCACGGGACGCCCTTGGCCATGTATGGTTTATTATTATCATTATTTTTATTATTATTATTATTATTACTAAATTTCAGTGTAAAATATTGAAAGACAGCAGAGAAATTAAGCCTCGAAATTTCGGCTTTAACATGGAGCTTGAAGCCTTTACTAATAACCTTTTTTTTTACGGTACACTTGACGTTTTTCTTTGTAATGCGTCTACTTTTTTTTTATGGATATGGCGTCGTGCTGCAATGGTCGTTCTCCTCGACAATTGAATTGATGTGATGTTTGTTGCTTATTTGGCGCGGGTGAATAATCTTTGGCGGTTTTTTTTCCATTTGCAAATTTCTGTACAGTGCGCTGGCAGTGATTGTTGCTGTCCACTTTAAACCAATTCAGCTCAGCTCTGAAAGCCTGCATCTACGAAATAAATACGCCATTCTATCTTTTTTAGCTGCCAATTTCAAAATCAACAGCTAGCCTCGAAATTAACAATGTAGCTTAGTTTGGTTTCAAACTACATGCGTTTAGCTGAAACACAGATTCTTTCATTTTATCACGGATTCTTTCACGGTTTCTTTCATTTAGGTTTTTTTCTGAAATGGTGTCACACCAGAACAACAAGTGAACAATTTTCAAATTTACGTCTGGCTCCCTACCTTATCTTGCACGGAATTGCATAATTTTTGGTATATTATACCTTCCATACCGATCTACTATCTGGCCAAGTTTGGTCGAAATATATTGAACGGAAATAGAGATATTAATACTTTTAGTTTTGCTGGAGGGACGATTTCAATCAATACCGTGTGTCCCAAAAGTCAGGGGTTACCTGGGTTCATGAGGATATACCGGGAATTTTTTTAATCTTTTTTCATGTTGATGTTATACCATCAGCATGAACAAAGGTAAAAATATCACATATAGTGTATATCCTCATGAATACCCGGTATACCACCCGGGTATCTCATCTGGGTGACCTCTGACTTTTGGGACACCGGTTATTATGCAGGGTAAGTCAAAAGTGTTGAACCAGTGGATTTTGCAGCCGCAGGAGTTGATTTAGCCACCAAACAACTATCGATCATTGGTCACCAAGAAGGGGGCTACATATTAAGATTATTAAGGGGTGCCCCCCGATCCTGCCTCCCTTAAATAAATTTTCCACTTCCAGTTCCTTTAGGAATAGGGCATTGGTCCCAATCTATATAATAATCCTTGAGGCCGGCTAAAAAGAAGGCTAATCCTGGAGGCCGGCTAAAAGGAAAACCGGAAGGACAACAATCACTTTAATCGCTTCTCATTGTTTTCGTGCACGTGTAATGTCTTTGCTACGGTGCCTAACAATTCCTGGTGCACGTGCTAAGGATTAAAAACTATCGTCCAAACCAATGACCAGGTTGGCCTCGAATTTGGCAGCTGGAAACGATGCAATGGCTTACTGAATTCGCAAATGAAGGCTTTAAGAGATGAGCTGAATTGTTTCAAAGTGGACAACAACAATCACTGCTGAGCACGAGGCTGATCATTGCTATCTTGCAAAGTAGTCGTTTACAATCAAAGCTCTGTGAGTGAAAGGCATAAAGTGTAGAGCGCATGGAATGTACAGATCCTTTTGGCTCTCGTAGTGAGTAAATAAATAAATAAATAAAACAATAATGAGCCATTGTTAGGCCGCCATACGCCGGCGATTTACTTCTTTCCTCTCCCAGAAAAGGAAAATGCCAAAGCAGTCGTGCTAAAGGTTTCAACTTTTGTTCTACGAAAGCTTATTTATTAACTTCCCACAGAAAAATTGTTTCATGCAAAGATGATGGTTCAGCACTCACATTCTTTAACCGGTGCACCCAGTGATTTCAGCCACTGTATGCACAGATTCAGTGACTGAGGCCAACAAAAATCACCCTTTGTCAGCCAGTGTACGCAAAAATTGGATTGAAGAAATGTTAATCCGTGAAAGCGTTTCTTAGCCAGTGTGTGCGAAAATCGGAGTGGTAGTGGGGAGTTGGGAGTGGGGAGTTGGGAGTGCGAGTGGGGAGTGGGGAGTGGGAGTGAGGGAGTTGGGAGTGGGGAGTGGGGAGTGGGGCCGGGAGGGGGGGAGTGGGTCTGTACACTTAATTCATGACCGGCCCCGTGCATAGCACGGGCTTCCTCTAGTTTGAGATATGTGCTTCCTCTAGTATGAGTCAATTCATGGGGAATGCAGAAAACAGCATGTAAATCGGTCAACAATAGCACGAGCTATGACCAAAACAAATTAGTGCAAATGTTGGCTTTAGTGCATAAAATAATACCCCGAGCAGTTGTGTGAATCGGTTTATTGCATGTAATAGTACAGTAAGAATCGCAAACGCAACGATATTGATGAAGTGTGCGACATATGTTTGTGCACATGTTTACAGCACATGTAACCACTGGCATTCGACCTAAAGGAACCGGAAGTAGAATGTTTATATAAGGGGAGCAGGGTGGGGGGGGGCAACCCTACTTGATCTCAATACCTCTTCCCCTAAGTACCCACAGAAAGGACTGCTTTCTTGCTCACTGATCTCGGGAAGAGAGGCACCAATCACTAGTTGACGCAGACAGGTATGTTTCTATGGCAGACAGCACCTTTGTTGAAATATCGACAGGCGGTTCAAGATCGAACACTAGTTTGTTACATGTGCTACAAACACCTGCACAAACACATGCTAGCCTAACCCTTATCACTTTCGTTATGTTTGCTATTCCCTACTTCACGTTAATACATGCAATCAACCAATCCACGCAACTGCTCAGAGTATTATTTCATGCACCCAAGCTAACATTTGCACTAATTTGTTTTGGTCATAGCTCGTGCTATTGTTGACCGATTTACATGCTGTTTTCTGCATTCCCCATTAATTAACTGCCCGCACATATCTCAAAATGGGACCAATGCCCTATTCCTAAAGGAACCGGAAGTGGACAATTTATTTAAGGGGGGCAGGGTCGGGCCACCCCTTAATGTTCTTAGTGTGTAGCCCCCTCCTTGGTGACCAATGATCGATGGTTGTTAGGTGGATAAACCAAATCATGCGGCTGCAAAATCCACTGGGTCGATACTTTTGACTCACCCTGTATACACGGCATGATAATGTAGTTGATACTAACTAAATAATGAATATGCCATCGTTGCTATTCATCTGTAATTGGCCCATCTTGAAATTAGGTAGTCATTTTGAAGTAATGCTTATAATTGTACAATTTCCTTTTAATTTAGAATGTAGAGTAAGTAGTTGCTAGGAATGAAAATGGGGAATGTGCTGTTGGCATTATTAAGGTGTAATGGGGAAAACTGTGCCATGCAGAAGAGCCAACATGGAGGAATGTACCTTTAACATTTAACGTTCCATTTTTGTTTTAATGTTATGAAAGTAGCTGAAACTCCGGGTGGTGATGGATGCATCGCTTGCAACATTGATACTGTTTGGTCTCGCGTATGTGGTCATGCTTCACCAAATTACTCTTCTTCAATCACATCTCTGCGCACAACTCGCGCTTCAAAGTGGCTCATTCGTGTGTATCTGGGCAACATGGGAATCTGTAACCCGGGAGTAGAAGGCGTCTTTCGCGTCGTGTGGCCTGGTCGTTTGGTCATGTTGGCCTGGTCATGGTGGTATGCAATTTGTTGACAGTTTACTGTTATCTAAGTCTTTAGTCGTCTTAGTAAAGTTGATCGTATTTTTCAATATTACTTGAGCTATATTAATACTATAATTTAGCTCGTCCACAATGAAAGAACCTTTAGCCTTATGGCGTTAACCTGACCCGGACCCAGACTCCGGACACTCACATAGAAATATTTAGTGGGATGTAATTATTAACGGAATCCCCCCCCCCAACTTCCCCCCCCATTTTTTTGGTCCTCCCCCCCCCCCCCACCAGAACCACTTCCGCCAGAGGACGAGCAGCCAGCATTTGCTGTGGTTGTTTTGTTTTTGGGAAGCACGAACCTAAAGTGTCTGCTCTACGACAGCCAGCATTTATTAAGTTGATCTACAGTTCATTGTTCACTTCCGTCGACAATGCCACATCCCTGCACGAAATAGACAGCAAAATTGTTGCAAGTAGTTTTGGGTCATTTTCGTTGGTATCAATGGTATGCATGCAGCAGTCGCTGCAGCCCACTATGAAACAATTCAGCTCAGTTCTGAAAATCTGTATCCACGATATAAATACGCCTTTCTATCTTCTCAGGCTAGACGCTTCGAAATTTTAATTAATCGCGTATTGGTTTAAACCAAAAAAAGATAAGTTGTTTTAATAACTTATATTTTTTTGGTTTAAACCTATACGCGATTAACTGAAAAACTGATTCTTTCGGTCACTGATTTATTTGCGGTCACTGATTCTTTCATTTTACACATCAATAATCAACAATTTTAACGAAGGTTTGATTTGCCAGGCACGACAGCAAACACATAACAGGTGAAACCTTACTGCTGTATCCAACCATTACACACGTAAATGCAGGTAAAGCCGGAGCCCAAAGTTCAAACTTTTCATGGCCAAACAAACGAAGAACAATCTAAGCCTATACACACACTATTTGACTACTTTCTTGGCTCAATTTTTTCAGTGTTCTTTAGTCACATCGTCTACTTTTCGTTCATCGCCCTACTGATGATACATAATCATATAATATTTTTCAAGATTTTCATGCTCTTTTCCGGGCATGGAATTTCATTATTACTTTCAAGGACATTTCCTGGTTTTTTAAGGACTCTCACAACCCGGAATTACCTTTGAGCTGTGCTAAACACATAAGACGATAAGTTTTTTAATAATTTCCAGCAATGTCGTTTAGCTAAGTAGAATGCACCAAACATTAGCTGATCTACGGTGTGCTAAAGTAAAAATGGTAAAAATCAAACAGCAGTAAGGTTTCACGTGGACTAAACAGCCCAGTAACACTGCAGTATCTCGAACCTTAGAGGAAAGTTCATTTGTGTCCCTGCTGTTTTGACTTCGGTTCAGTTAAACCTTACCATAAGCATCAAACGAGCTCGTTTTTGTTTTCTAATTTGTTTATAAGTCACGAAGACTCATAAGTAGGTTGGCGTATTGGTTGATAAACCGTTAATTGAAATACAGGACGTTTAAGTATCACTTAGGTGCCGCTTATAGGTGTCGTTTTATGTGCCAGGTGTTTCACAACAACTAAAACACTTGGCACATAAAACGACAGCTACAAGCGACACTAATTTCTGATTAATTTCCATGCATATTTGATGTCTGATTAGTTTCGCAGAATTGAATTCCAGATACGTAGTTTCATTGATTTACGAACTCACGTCAGCAAACAGTGCATAGAATATGTGCGAAAAATTTGAAATGAAGTGGCTAATGAGTTCAAACGTTATAGCCGATACAGACACACAAAGACAGACACCAGCACAGGACAAGAAGTCAAACTTCTTTGCAATGTTTCGTACTGTGCATCACTATGAAAAAGTGTCTAATGCCCTTTTTATAATCAACATAGGCCTATCTCCAATTATGCCTTCACAAGAGTACCCTTTTTTCACATTCGTGATCTCTTACCTCGTACACAATGTCACCTGTCTTCCACTTCGGTTTTATCAGCTGTAAAACGACTTGAAATTGCTCCTGCACCGTGTGCTCTCTTATGTGAATGTTCACATGCGGAACCGAAGAACTATTACTCATTCTTAAGCAATTCACGTCAAAACTGAAAGGTTAACGCAAATTCTTCAACGAAAGTGGTGTACTACTAGAAATAAACAGAGAAGCTACAGTACGACAACTAGTAAATATGTCTTTTGCTGCAGTACTCGGCTGCTAACGACAGGATCGTGTTCCTCGCACACCAAAGGAACAAGTGTATCAAACGAAGGCAAACGCTTGAATGAATTTTGCTATGAAATTGAAAGATAACCTTATCTGAATGCCTTCAAAAAAATGTTTCTTCATGACTGATAAGGTATCATCTCATGTGATTAACGAAGCAGACAGTCTGCATTAAAGACCGGCCTTGAGAACACAACAAATACTAATATGAGAAACAAAGAAAAAAGCCCCGACTGGCATTCGTTCACAAAAGCAGCATGTTTTTTTTTCCCTTTTGTTTCACTCGAATGCTTTGGGAATATTTTAAATCTTTTTTGGATAGCCTGTTCTTTACGTTTTTATTTTTTTTTATTTTTTTTTTTTATTGCTTTAATCTGGCCAGTTTCTACGTTATGAAACCATTTGCTTTGCAGTGCCCGTCGACTTCACCATTTCTGTTGTTTATTTATTTATTTTTTCTGTTCTTGTTGCCCTAAAAGTTACGCTTGTTGACTCAGAGAGCTTTTCGCCGTAGCCTATAATTGTTTCTCAGGGAAATTCGTAATCAAATTTGCATTCCTCTTGCACACGCAGCTTTCCTTAACTTCAGGAATTTCTCCTTAATTCAGGCGTTGGACATCGACATAGCCTACAATCTAATGATACTTTTTTTTGCCTTCAAAAGAGCCTTCGAATTCATATGTAAACTTAAAAATGCCCGAGTTTGATGAGAAACGTTTAACATGAATTGGTACACTTTTAACTGGTTGCACTCAGCGGGTTGTTGTTCGTATCTCCAGTTCTGCTCCAGTCAGTATCATTAGTGGTGTTTCCCACAGCTTCGTGCTTGAGCCTTTTCTGTTCATCTTGTTCTCAAGAGAAATAAATATGCGGATGAATCTCACTCAAACTGCATTGCACCATCGTATGAACCCAGAACAATCTACAAGTCCAGAATGAAACAGACTTGTTTCTCACTGAATACATGTCAGGCAAATGTAATTGCCAAAGGTAAAGGTAATTGCTTCCACACAGAAAGCCAGGGACGGTGTTTCCATAACTAGTTTGCATTTAGTCACGGACCTTGGTATTTGGTTTCAGTCGAGCTTAAAATTCTCGGTTCCTTGTGGCATGTGGTGACAAAGTCGTCGTGCAGGTATAGTCCAATAGGTTATCAATTCGGGAGGCATAAAAACCAAATTATGGGCCTACAGGGATTTCGTTTGACCTCTTATGGAACACGCAAGTCCAGTTTGGTTCCCTCACCAAACTGGACTTGATATAATGAAGCTGGATGCCCTGTATTATAATGTTCCACAGCTTTCTGCGACGCAGTTTTGTAACCTAACATTTTTCTGTAGGGTTAATTTTTCCGGTGTTGGAATTTTTCAAGGCAACAAGCCCTTTGAAGCGACGATTTTAAATTTTTTTTGAAGCATGGGCAAAGCATTAAGTTTATTAAAAAACCTTTCTATAGCTTTTCCCCCCATTACTGTATCCACAGCAACGTTTTTTAAATGCGTGTAAAAATAAGCACCGTACATGGCAACTAAACCTGAATTTTAAAATTTCCATTTAATCCCGTATCCTGCAGGAAGGCCACTCAGTTTCCCTAAAACTCACCTATCAGACGTGCCCAGCCCACACTTTCAAAAGTACCATCAGACCCCCCCTTCCTCCATGCCCAATCATCGCTAAAAACGGGTTGTGTCGCCTCTTACCTAATTCTTTAGTCCTAAAATTACCAGAGAGCTGCAGTTTTTTCTTATGCATTTGCAAGCCACGTTTGTTTAAAAATGTAAGTTAAATGGTCTTTTTTTTATAAATAACTTCAGAATGGGAGGAGCTAGTGACTTGTGGTTTGCACCATTGAAAAGCTGGCGAAAAAGGGGTTAAAGTGGTGTATTTGAACGTCAAAATTGGTCAATATTTAGCGAAATTATCGTTGTTTCCACATATATCGAAAAAAGTGTGGTTTACGGTAAAAAAAAAATTGACAGCGATTATTTTCTGCGACCGCCCGGAATTTTCTGCGCGCACGTCGCAGCACTTTCTCACACGGGGGCTGGATGGATGGAGTACGCACTCTTCACGCATCAGTATGATTATAGGTATACTTCCAAGATCGCGTCAGAGTCTGCATGACGTCACGATTCGGCGGCCATTTTATGTTTTGGTTTGTACGAAGCACATGAGGAGCTAGCTACTCGATAGCAAGTCTCTCCAACCATGATCGATGATTACAACAACGTTAATAGACCAGTGATTAAAAACTAATTGAAATCCTACAGCTTCGTTAGTGTTGAGATATGGAAACTACTTACACTTTCGTGTCAGGTGAATAGCATTTTATAACGATTTGACCTTTTTGGCGATACACCATATTCTGCTGTGGTTGCGCTTCGGTAGGCCAAGTATGATTGTCAGATGGTCCGGTCAAGCCCCGGTATTTTCACCACATTTTACTCCCACATCACTAAAAGATGTCCCACTATGTTGTGTAAAATATCTATTAATTGTCCTTACACTTTGACATTGAGCACTAGTGTGTTGCTAGATGTAATGCTTGGTAACAATCTGTTTAGATGGCAATATGTCACTGGTTGAAATCTGATGCTGCATGTAACATGATGGTGCGCCAAAGATGTATCAGCCACTTACTACTGGAGCAATTTTGTCGTAGTTGGCACGCTGTAACGCATCACATGCTTCAAATTTCTTTCTGTCTGTTTAGGGCTTCGGACTACAAAAAAAATCACGCGCACATACTTTTGGGTTTAATTCGGCTTTCTGTAACCCTCACGCTTTTCGGCCAGGTAACAAAACATGTCTATCTTTTATTGGGGGTTAAGTGATCACACAAGCAAGATGTCTAAGCCTAATAAGCCACATGCATTACCTAAATCAAGGAAATTGAACGGCGTTGTTGCTGACTACTAGACAAGCAAAGTCAATCGATCACTGTGCATCGGGTTGATTATTTATGCTTGCTTATTGATCTCTGCTGTCTAGCATGTTACCAGGGCCGTAGCCAGCACCCCCGCAGCCCCCGCACGTGCGGGGGTTTTCTTCAGGCGAAGAGATCTTCATAATGGACTATGATATTGAGTTTTGTTTACATTGAAATCGAACTTAGTTCCAGAGAACTGCGCGTAACGTAAAAAGGTGGTACAAGTTTCAAATGAAAGATCATGCTCTAGTAATCCTGCAAAAATCGTAAAATTCCAAATAAAGAAAAATCTAAAGTTCAGAATTTGATGAAAAACTGGGAAAAAATTGAAAGCTGCCATGAGAGCTGCATGGTTACGCGGCCTGAGAAGATAGTCATTTTGTTGGTAAGTGATATAAAAATAGCCTGTTCCTGAATAAAGCTTACAGGTTGGAATGAATTAATCATACATTTTTATAATTTCAACAAAGTTTTATGCCAGACATGAAAATGACTAATTTATTTTTAAAAAGTTTGCTGCAGGAGCCGACTTATATTGTTGAAACACAGAAACGATAACCCACAAAGTGCTGATTGTTAATAAAAAAAAAAATGTTGATTATTGCGTCAAAACGACCAGTTTACGACTTGTTTATTAATTTGTTTTTAAACCGAGTAATTATTAAAAAAAAACTCACATTACCTTTCTAAACGGTATTAAACAAAAAACTTCGAATTGCCACACAACGTCATCCTGGGCCTCATAGTTGAGTAGGACAGAGCCCTAAACTAATTCCACTTTTGAGGGGAACGGGGGAAAGGCACTTCATTTTAATTCTGGTGCGAGGGTATAAACAAATTTCTGGCTAAGACCCTGCATGTGACAACTACAGATGGTGATTAAAGTTAGAATACGTATCATTCTCGATAATAATTCTCTACCTTTTGACACACCTGAACGCTAAAAGAACGTGCAAAGGCTAAACGTAGCTGGCGCTAACCCTAAAACCCAAATGTTTGTAAGGGGGTAGGGGGGGGGGGGGGCCACACCCAATCCTCAAAATCACGAAGTTTTGGACCCTCCAGCAGAACACCTGGTGAACAGAAGGACCCAACAGCAATCTTGACACAACACTAAGTCTACAAACATAAAAATAAGTTTACTGTTTTTAAACTCAAAAGTTCGAACATGTTATGGATTTGACAACACGGGAAAATGTCTCTTGCTCAGATTATGTTTTATTTTTGTTCGCGCCAGAATGTATTCTCTAAACGCCCAAATTTCATGTGTTCATTTTGAGATCAAGTTTGTGTAAAACGAACCAGAGTTTGGTCATAACCGATTTTCGATCTTTTCGACAATGGCAATACAAGCAACGGTTTCAAATCCAAGATGGCGAAATCAATAAAAATTGTATGTAATTATGAAGAAACACAATAAAAGAAGAAACTAAAAGAAGAAACAATGGAGCCAACATTGTGAACATGACAAGTAAGCACCAATTATGACCAAAAAAATTCACGTTCATGCCGTCATGAGTGCGTAGATTGAAACCGGGTCTTTGGATTGATCCTCAACTGCATCACTACATTATGATAACTCAACACTGTGGTAGTCGATGCTAACCTGCCATATGAATTAAAGGTACATTTCGCCTGCCTTATAACAGCCACGCGCAGATCACCTCCACGCATGTTACCATCGCCAAGGTCAACTGAAATAGTAGCTGTGTTCCTTGCAGTGAGGAATGCAGCTATCTCAGTTGACTTTAGCAATAGTACACGAAACAGCATCAAGTTAGAGATTGTGTTGTCACAAACCAGAGTGATTTTTCGTATTTTAACATCACAATTTAGAGTTTTTTAGGCTAGTATATTATAATTTTTTTTCCGGTGATCTATTGGTATAGTTAATTGTAATTTTTACCACATTAGTCTTTTAGATTTTAGATCTCATACTAATTATTAGCACATGCGCACACACAGATGACATTTCAAGGTTATTGTAGGATCGTATACGTACAGGATACTGTAAATATAGGTCCCAATATCTAACAGAAAATCTCGTAGACGCCACATTTTAAAACAGATTTTTAGCAAGGAATTGACTAACGGTAAGTAAATAGACCTTTGGGGCCGTACTTGATGTGGAGGATCGAGAAAAATGGCGCTAGGACGAATGGACTTTTAGCGTCAGTATATACAACAAAGTGACTCCATGGGGATGCTTGAATTCCAAACCTCCAACCCTGGTCATAACCGATTAAGACGTTAGCAGAGCATTACAAATAATAAATATTCTACATTAAATATTCTACAGCCAGAAAAAATACTGTAAAGACAGGGAAGGGAGTGAAACACGTCCACTTACACAGAGTCCTAATTTAAAAAGGGACAGGAAGCTCGAAATATAATAAAATATTTTAAAAAGTTAAATGAAAAATATTTTTAAAAACAGCTAAGGTTAAAAACGTTTGGTACTTTTCGCCTCAATTTTGGCACCTTAAGGTCGTTCTTGTTCTTTAATCTGAGGTCATGGGGACACTTGTCGTCAAATTCTGGTCGTTCGTATTATTTGCTTGGGTTGGAGGGGGGGGGGAGTCATGTAACCCCAACAAACCTCCATCCCCACTTACATTCAAGATAATCTAGACACACGCTAGTGTGTCGCGTAAAGGTAGACAACAAACATCTCATCAATTCAGTTGTCGAGGACGTAAACCATGCAGCGCGCCATCATAGTTTAGTGTCATATATCCTGAAACATTGTTGGGCACATTTCAGGTGATGCGGTACAAAAGCTTAAATTGTGGTAAAATGGAGAGCAATGACCAACTTGACAAAAATTAACTTTTGTAGGAATGTCAGCAAGGTGGCTTTCAATGCAAAATCTAATCCTCAATAACGTTGCAAATGTATTACTAGTTTCTAGTACCTAGCTACTTCTAGTCCGCTCATTCCCATGTTAATTCCCATAGGGTGATTTCACCGATACTAAGATAACGGGAAAGCTTCCAGCTATGAAATTGAACGAATGACTGCAGCACGATACGAACTGCATACCTTTTCTGGTTTACAGCGTGGGGGTGTAACGGGAATAGCGTGGGAGGGCGCGTAAGTACGAAAATATTGTTATAACCATTGTTAGTATTGTCAGCATCGTCTCTCATTGGACGGCCAAAGTTCGGACAATGACAACGTGCGTGCCTAGACAGTCGTCACAAATCTAACGTTGCCAAAGAAATCGTTTCTACGTTCAATTGACGAAAAACAAACGAAATGTCAAAATAAAGCCGAGAATTGGTAAAGAAACCAATTCAGAATTGTTCGGCCTCACGATGGAGTGATACGAACTAAATAAAAATAAAACCAAAAACCGATAAAGAGGAAACGAAATTGAGAATGGTTCGGCTTCTCAATGGAGCGATACGAAATTAAAATATTGGAAAAATGGCCACTCAAGCTGTTGCTGACGTGGCATTTGATTACACATCTGCAAGGTAGTTGAGTTGAGTCTGATACACAATTAAAAAAAAAAAGTAATATCATATCAAAAACCAAAATTGGTCAAAAGGACTGGCAAGTTCCGAATGGTTCGGGCTTTCAAAGGAGTGATATCAACACACCAAAACATTCGCCAAGTTAATCGTACCGACTAATAGTTCGAAGGTTAAAGGAAAACTTGAACATTGCTACTTTCGGTACCAGTGTTCAAGTTTTCATTTAACCTTCGAATTATTAGTCCGTGGGATTAATACGTAATAGTTATTGGTTAGAAGCGAGAGGTTATCGATTTTTTAACCCACGGCTGCGATTATTGGCCCTGCTCGAGTATGTAAAGGTCGAGGGCGAAGCCCGAGAAATTTGCATTCGAGAGCAGCGACAATAATCACAGCCGTGAATTAAAAATTGATAACCTCTCGCTTCTAACCTATATCTGTTTTATACCACGGTTGGGACGTCAAGCCAACTCGTATTAAAAGGTGTTTGTGTTTTGTAAAAATTGCTTCAAGAAAACGTTGATCATCAGTATCCTCGATTTGAATGAAGGTCATACCATTTTCGTTTGTGGAGGGGGAAGCATGTGATAGATGGACGAGTTCTTTCGCTCAAAGTTTGTGGAGTGGGGGGGGGGGGGAGTTAGACAGAAGCGTCGGTTAGCAATACAAGGTGGGTTTACGCTGGAACCTTCTCGTGTTTGGAGCGAATAATTCGATATGTGAGACAGCAGGGATAAAGCTGGCACATTCTGGGAAGGTATGTAATTCATTTTGTGCATTTGTAGTTTGAGAATTGTTTAAAAAATATGGTAATAGGGTGTCGATATGAATGAAGGTCATTCCATTTTAGTTTCTGGAGGGAGGAAGGGGGGAGTTAACGTGGACTGAATAAGCTTAGGTATGGGCCAGACATGTGAGAGTTTGCAGGGATACGATTTCATTCCTTTTAAGTAATTCGTTTTGTAAGTTTTTATTGCGTTACTGTTTTTTTGCACGCTATATTTGGTGGTTAGTGTGTGCGTTCCCAGTGGCACGATCCG
>JAHWFP010018729.1:0-11727 GCA_023313725.1 Lithobius niger
TGAACATATATATTAAAGGACAATTTAAAATGTTTGCTACTAGCCTAGGATTTTGTTTTTGATCTGCTAATTCAATGGAAATTACAAATCAGAAACAAGGTCATTTTTTTTTTCAAACTTCCCTGTCTTTTCCCTGATTTTCAAAAATTTCATGTTTTCCCTGAGTGACATTTCCGTGAGATTTTGGCACTTTTTTCATTTTCCCTGAGTTTTCCAGGTTTTGTCTGAACCCTGACGATGCACTTTTTTTTTTTTAAATCGAAGAGCGAACCTGTTCTCGATTGATCACTTCTGTACAAGTAACTAGTGGATTTAATTTTCTTGCACACTAGGCCTAAGTGGTTTTTTTTTTTCATGTTTTCACATTCCACGCTCAACACAAACTGGACATTGATGCATAAATAAGGAAAACAAAACCGCGATGGAGTATTCCAGGACACGCCGCATTTCTTTTCCGTTTTTCAAGCCTTTTTCTAGGCTTGGAATTTTATTGTCTTTTTTTAGGGCATTTCCAGGTCTTCAAGGCACCTGTACGTACCCTAGTGAATAGTGGCCGTCAAGCTGGTGATTTTTTTTTGTATAGAAGCAAAATAATGATCACTATTATGCGCCCTCCCCTGAAACTGACAATTTTTTGCCCCTCCCCTTCTAAAAAAATATAACTTTACTCTTTTGTCATATACTTCCTTCCACAAATCTAGACACACGCTAGTGTGTCGCGCCAAGTTAGGCAAAAAACATCACATCAATTCAACTGTCGAGGTTGTAAACCATTGTAGCGCGACGCCATAGCGTCAGTGTCTTACTAGAAAACAAAAACGAACTCGTTTGATGTTTAAGGTAAAGTTTAACTGATCCGAAGTCAAAACAGCAAAGGAACACAAATAAACTTTCCTGTTAGGTTTCGTATACCGCAGTGTTCATGTATACTACCACCCAAAAAAAAAAAAAAAGCGGACAAAAATTGTCGAAACAACGAAAAGCGCAGAAATAACGGTAATTTCCATTTTGGCCGTCTTTTAACTCTCCTGGGGATTTGGTCGGTTCTCTCTTTAGGCGAGTTTTCGCAACGACTCGCTTTTGCATTTTCAGAGCTAGAAGCTAGAAATCCCTTGAAATTCAAAAAAAACATGGCGGCGGTTTTAGCTCTGCCGGTTCCTGGATTCCAAGCTCAATATGGACCTGTCATTACTATTTTTTTTTAAAGACATTTAGTGTTTCATATTCTGAAAGAAGGGGTCGGAAAATAAAACCAGCGTTTATTTTTTATGTCTAAAATTATTGATCTTTGTACTGTTTTTTTTGTTCTCGATGCCCTTTCTCAGATGAAGAAAAAATCCCCCTTCCCACTTTTTTGAAAATCTGCGGACGCCTACGCTGCCCGCCCTGGCAAATCATCGTGTGTCTAAACTGCATTAATTTTTGAAAACATGGTCTTAGTTCAATAAAAAAAAATTGTATACTTTCGTCACTCCCTGCATGAGGCGTCGGAAGACGAAACGTCGCATCTGGTGGAGAGACCCCCCGTCACACGAAACTAGAAGGAGCTTCGCTTTGTTGTCGCGAGACGCTTAAAGACGTCTCGCGACAACGTCGCATCCGGTGTGTGTCGCTCAGCTCATTCTATGGTTTTGGAGACGTCTGCAGGTTGCCGAGACAGGTTTCGACAAAATGTTCTGTCGTGCGACGTTTTGTCGACTTTGGGTGTGCGGCCGGCCACCCCTAGTTAACTCGATCCGGCGGCGAAGGCATCTCGTGGCGTCTCCTCCGTCTCTTGCTTCCTAGACGTCACAGCGTTGGCTGTCTAAGAGATTACGGCGACGTCTTGTGAGCGAAAATGGAGTCTTTGTTGTGGACCAAAATAGAAACTGCGATCAAAATGACAACGAAGCGCCCGCGCGACGTGTTAATACAATTTCAGACTGACAACGGGAAATAAATTCGTTATAGGGGAAGTGGTGGAAGAAAGAGGGGGGGGGAAGGAAGAGTAAAACTGAACTTAATCAAGGGGGAGGCTGCTAGTTTGTTTAACTTCATTACTTGAAAGGGTTGTACAACCCCTCCCTGAACTGAACTGTAATTTAGGGTTTTTTTTTTTTTTTTTTTTCCAGGAGTAGCCAGTTCCCCATGTAGTCGGCCATTTATGGAACGACTGTTCGTACCTATTTTCAAGGATAACCAATATTAAAACAAATTTTTTTGCAGGTTTTAATCTAATAGATACGAGTGAAAAATATAACCCGCGTTACTATTAGGGCGCGTTTACACAACGACTCGACGCCTTTGCAACCTCGCAACTGGAATTTAATCGCGATGGCAAAGGCGTCGTTGCCACGGTAACAATACTTCCTGGATTAGCGAAATCCGGCATCGTTTGAGCAAATGCTTGCAGTCTTACAATTCGTGACAGTAAGATAAAGAATTCCTCCTGGCGAAACCATTTTCCCAATCGTTTCTAAACCCAATTATTCACTCGCTCCCTTGCGAGCTGGCAGAGCTAAAAGCGCCGCCATGTTGGAATTGCAGAGAATTTCGAGCTTCTAGCTGCGAGAATGCAAAGGCGAGTCTTCGCGTAAACGCACCGTAAGTCCACACAAACTCCGCCTACAGCAGCTTTAAACTAAAACCTTAAACCAGACTAAACCATGCACAATGGCTGTTTGCCGTGACGTCACCATGAGTTAGCCAATGACGAGCGAGAACAACGGCTGTTTGGCCGTCTGATTGGACTAGCCCAGTCACGTGATATGCACGTCACAGCAAACAGCCATGGCGTGTGGTATAGCTGTTCGCGGCTGCATGGCATCGCAGTAAAGTTTACCAAAGCCGTCAACATCAGTCATTGAACGCCACACAAACTACTTGAGTGCTACAATTTTGACCTTGTACGCACGTAGTAACGCAATCCTCTTCTGTCTGGTAAGGCCTTATTAAGGCCCATATCGAGGTAGAAATAGCTTGTTTCACTTTTCGGGTCGACGCCATTTTCCGAGATGCACTCTGTAATCCGTCAAATGCACAAACTGAGCCTGAATAGTGACTGTCCAGCATTTCTCCATCCAGACGGAACCAATTCTTTATATGCTTCTGGCTGCGTTAAAAAGAAGCAACGCGTTTGCTTTAAAAATGTCAGCACGTTTACTTTGGAATGTAGCAGCCACAGAAACGACGCACAATACGCCAAATTCCAAAATTTTCAAATTCCAAAATTTTGTCCTGTAATTACTTTTATAATCTTACTGAAAACAGTAAAAGTTTGGATGAAATAAAAGTTTGGAAGAAATACACATTTTTTTTTTTAAATTAACTTCTTTTGACCCTTAAGTCAGCCGAAGCAATTTAATTCTTGTATGACTGAACCGGCTCAATTTCGAACATTACCAGACTTTTAGAGAAGAAGAAATAGAGGTGAAAAAGAAGAAAAAGAAGTAAAGGGAGGTGCCAACCCAGGGATTCGATCTGGGAAACCTCCGATCATCGTAGAGCCGAAAGATTGTCCAGAACGGACCAGAATAATTCTCATAGCCGATGAAGGAGCATGGTAGCCTCTCACGCTACCCTGGCCGGCAGTCCTGGGGGGGATTTTGCCAAGGGCCCTTTCCAGGGGTTCGACCAGATCCGCAAACCTCCAGCAACCAGGCTGAGCTCTCTCACCGCTCAGCCACGATTAAATCAAGTCAGGTGTGATTTTTTTTATGAATCTGTGCTAAAAATATTAAACTTTACAAATCTGCTGAACGTCTGGGAGAATCTGTCAATGCAAGATATATGCTGACATATACAAATGGTGTTTTCAAAACAAGAAATCGGCCAGTTTTGTCTCATCTGGAAAAAAAACAAGACAAGATGAAGAAATGATGGGGAGTTTCGAGAAAATACCGATCATGAAGGTAGAGGGTCGACATTTCTCGATGAAAATACACTACATACTCAGAAAATGGTCAGCATTTTGTCGAATGCAATGCGTGTCTGTCAATAGCTAGCTGCACTGACCCAAGGAAATGGAACTTTGTTGCAACAAAATTACACCCATGATACTCGTGTCGTGCGTTGCGTTGGTGCTGACGTCATTTCCTCCCTAAACGAACGAATTAACGCCAAATTTAGCGGTCCATCGTTCATACAGTGATCGGCCTGATCAGTGGTGACTAAATTCTGTAGTGGATTAGCATACGTCTTTGTGTTCGCTAATGGATGCTTGTAATCAATGTATCATGAATACTGTGTACTTGGTATGGGGCACATGTGCCCCCCCCTCCTCGCCCCCCTCCACAGGAGCCCCTAAGGCAGAAACTCAATTATCTGTGTAATGGGGTCAAGTAATACAACAACGAAAAGGCCTAACAATAAGGAACACAATAACAATAAAATTCCTTTGCTAATTTTGAGGATAGGTTGGGTTAGTGCAACCTTTTCAGTGTCTATTTCCAGAAATATGTCGATTTGGCATTGTGGTTGGCATCAATTTACGAAGTATCCATTTCATCTGAAAAACTTCACATTTTAAATATAGAACATTTAAGTATTAAGGCAAGAGGGTTTTTAATGATTTTTTTCTCTAGGTTAAAGGTACATGCATCCATGTTGGCTTTTCTGTATGACTGTTTTCGACATTAGTTCAAACGTATGTAAATGTTGCCCATACATTCATTTCCTTGTTTTTTTTTCTTTCGTGCGAAATGATTTTTCGACATTAACTCTAACCCGTGCAAATGTTACAAACGCTGTTCTCAACGGTACCACGACACGCCGGAAGGACGTATGTCCTTTTAATAAAAATCGGGAAGCCAACCAGATGAAAATAAGCAATTAGCGTTGAATCCGTTAGACGCCAGGCTTATTAGCACACGGATCTGTTAGTAGCTCTTCGGCAGCACAGAGAAAAAAAACTGATTCACCCGGCTTATTCTAAAAATTCGGGAGGATGTTAAATGGCTTTGTGAAGGAGGTGTTTTTTAATGTGGCTAGGGCAAACAGATCCCTGGGGGAAAAAATGAAGTCAAATTGCCATCAGAAGAGGAAAAGAATTTCTAGTAATGGCTATTAACTGAATACTAGCTGAAGGTGTTTTATGGTGTTTTGATGGTGTTTGATGCACCGTTTTCAACCTTGGGACGATTAGCTTTCTCATGTGATGTGTTTGTTGCGAAAGGCGTGTATCCCGTCTATGTGTTTTTGCGGACACTGGCTAGCAAACGCTGATTTTCGTTCGCTTCGCTCACTCAATCAGCGCCTTCCTTGATCCTTGACAAAACTGGATGACTTTTATTGGGAAAAAAGGCGAGACATATCTAAACGGGTCAATACTTCAGAGACACGATAGGGAATGTGGTCACCAGGATCGAGACAAGATCAAGACTGAAAATATTGGAATCAGGACAAGATCATCAGTTGTATCGACAGAATCACTGTTCTACAAACGCGTTAAAATAGTAGTAAAAACAAAATACTGCTAATTTATTATTAAAACATCCAATTCAGTTGAAACCCTTTAATCAGTGAAATCCATGCGAACTTGTTGATCGATTGTAACAAACTATTTTACAGGGCTGAGTCGATCAGCTTTTTTCCACCCGAGCCCATCTCGAGCCGATCATTAAACGACATCGGCCAATGCCAAATCCTGATCCTGGTTACCAACACCAAATCCCGATAACCGATCCCAGTTCACGATCAGTCGAAAAGTGTAATACTGAAGTATATCTCATAAAAAAAAAATACTTTTGAAATTATTGCATAAATAAAGCACAGTCCCAATCAATGCACATAGTTATTATTTTTTTAATATTGGTGTAAAATAACACTGCTTGAGCTAAAATCATTTTAAAACACATAAACCCCCAGTAAAAATTAACATTTTGCGTTGTAACCGAACAACTAACCTTTCCTGTGGTTTGAACGATTGGAAAGCTGGCAAAAAAAACCTTCAAAAGGGTGATTTCAAATGTCAAATTCTGTCGATGAGAAGGGAATGTGTCTTCGATTTGGTTTATTACCGATCAGCCAGGGTTTTATCTACCGTTACTGCAATATCGGTAAAGATCGAGATCGCCCATCGATATCGGCCCAGCCTTACTGTTTTGTAGTATTTTGCGATTTGTTGCAACCTATACTCATTCGCCTTTAGTACGAATTTGGCAAGAAGGGAACTGAGAAGCCAGGCAGAGTAGCCACTCTTCTTACATGGGGTTGCTTTTCACGGCCAAGGCCTGCGATCCTATTTTCGTCCGCTGCATAACTTTGGCGAGAGGTCAGTAGGCTCAACTTAGCTGTTCCGCCCCACTGCGAGGTTTTGAATGAATTTGGACATTCGATTTAAACGCCGCACCAAATACACTAGTGTGAATACTTTTTCCACCCCCCAAAAAAATTGATTCCCATTTCGACAGACGAACCAACAACTTGTACTAAGCAATTAATCCAGCAGTTTGATTATTGGTTTCTTCAAAAACTTCTTTTTAATTCTTCTGCAATTGCTTAGGTAAGGTTAGTTGAAACGTAAGTCGAGATTATGAGTTAGCTTAGCTTTCTTTTTCTATGCGTGGAGCTGGATTACAGTGGAGCTACGAAGCGAGGTCTGGTTTTCAGCAGTGATGGCGCTAGGGGTGGGACCCCCCAAATATTTCATGGACACCACCCCCTCCCCTCCCCGCCGGCTCCCCTGACCCCCAACACTCCGGTCACCACCAGACAATAAATAATAAAAAAAATAAAAAAAACTTGCAGGCTAAACTTGAAATCAAATGAAGATAAACTGTGCTTTCATGTTTTTATTAATTAAATTTATTTATTTAGTTTTGTAGCAACTTTGCAATAAGGCTATGTTTAGACTAAGTTATTTTGTGTGTTTATGGGGCATATTTTACAAAAAATTGGACTGATTGAAGCTTACGCTACGTTTAGGTTGAAGTAAAAGGGATAAAGATACCAAATGCGGCTGCCTCGGAAAAAAAGGCCTTGAGCCACTCTGTTTCCAGATGGACTCTCTGCCGCCCCGCCCCCCCCCGCCAAAAAAAAAAAACAATTCAATCCTGACGCCGTCACTAGTTTTCAGTGGCGCTACCTAAGGTCGGCCGGCGACGGTTTGGTGTCTCCCTCTAGTGACGACCAATCGAAGTAATATCAATCAATGTATAACCGCGGCCCGCCGTATTCGTTGTTACAGTTCGCGCTGAAAGTTTGGTCGGCTTTACTAAATCGCATAGCATACAGCTCGGTCCGGGAGCAGAATTTATTCAGCTGGTCTGAAACCGGCTTTTTAAACACGAAAAACGGTTTGAATGCTGAAAGGAAGATGCATCTTCGGGTGATGGGCAAAACAACTGCCTTATGCAAAATGTTCAGTTGTTTGTGGTTCATCAAAATGTTTTGTCTTTAAGGTATGTTTTTTTTTTTTGGTTTTCGCTAAACGACTTAAAAATTTCTTCCCTTCCTCCCACTCCCAGCGGTTTAGGGTGGCGCAACGGGCCCAGGAGGGGCCCCACAATTTACGAGTTAGGGGCCCGAATGGGAAAAAATTCACTATATTTTCGTCTGAATTGGGAGCAACTTTCCCCTTGAAATTGTGCACTTGTGGATGTGGAGGTGGACCCCCAATATTTTGCCCTTGCCTTCTCCCCCCCGGAAAAAGCTAGCTGCAACATTCCCCCAACCTGTAGCCCCGTTCAAAAGCTCTCAAAAAACAAAATTTAAGGGATGAAAATATGAAACAAGCCAGCAGCGAGCGAAAATCATACACAAGACACAACGTAGTGCAGCAGGCTACAGTTTCACACTTCCGTGTCTTCATATCACTGCCTTACCAATAACGTCACGCGTTCCTAGTGTAGGATTTACCCAAAAAAGCCCAATCTGACTTAATCCGGTGGTTTTTTTTTTTGGGGGGGGGGGGGGGTACAACCCACCTGAAAAAAAAACCACAAAAACTCCAGTGTTTTTATTTTTCCCATAGCCTATTTTACCTACTTTGTACCTATCAGTATTAAAACATCATCCGGCCGTGGCTTGATTCAAAAAAGTAAGCAACGGTTGCCCTATATAAGAGGTTTATATTTACCTTTTATAATAAATTACAATTATTTTCAAGCTATTTGTTAATTGTTTATAAAGAAAGGTTTTTGTTAAACTTCACAAACATGTGTGGTGCAGTAAAGTAGGGTGATTTCATTTTTGTGTTAGTGCCTTATAACCAAGCCAAGCAACCACTAGAGCACTGTTCCTATAGTAAATAAACTGAATAAACAGCGTAAGCTAAAACAGACGCCCAAGTAATAGATTAAGTCCTCCCCCACCCCCCGAAAGAAAAAGGATAATACCCGTTAACACCTAATAAAATGCCATAAATTCCCCCCCACTCCCCCCCCCCCAAAAAAAAAACTCTTGTGGGTAGATTTTTCCAGGTAAACCCGATTTTTTTTTCAAACTCTGACCTAGTTGGTATCAGGAAAGTGGCGTGGCAGTAACCTGGTGATGTACTGGTTCACCAGTTCGAATCTGGGTCACATCACTTGAATGAAATGTAAGTGCATAAAGGTGGTTTACTGTTACTTCGTTTTTCTAGTGTAGGATTCTCGCCAATTAAATAAATGGTTTATTTCAAATAGTATTATTTACGGCGATTTGTGTATTACGTCATCTGGAAGGGGGAGGGGGTAATTTCAGTAAAAGGGTGTAAAAGTGCAAAAAAGGTACTCATATAAACACAGAGAAATACAAGGAAAACACACCCTCTCAGAGGGGGGCGGGTCAAGTTAGACATGACGTAATACTGGAGGGGAGGGGTTGAGGAATTGATGACGCTTAATGACGTGGGGCGGAGGGAGGGGGGTTAAAAATGGTCAATGTCTTGATGACGTAATACTTGAACGGCCTCAATGAAAAGTATAAATTAGCACAGAGTTCAGAATTCACCAGGAAGAATCTTGAATTCGCCATAGGCCTGCATCCCTATTAAAGTGGCACTATCACCGATTGAAATGATGCGAACGAAAATACCCTGGCGCCATCTAGCGGCAGCGATATTGTTAACCTTTATAGCTTGCTCCCAGGTGCACGAGGACGAACCAAATTTTCACCCCATAATTAAGGATGTCATGGCTTGTTTGTTTCGTTAAAAGAAATGCCGTTATGCATTCCTTCGCTTGGTACAAGCAAGAGCTAGATATTGTCAGATTTCGTCTTCTTTCAATCGGTGATAGTGCCACTTTAAGGTAATGTTTAACTGATCCGAAGCCGAAACAGAAGAGCAACACAAATAAACTTTCTGGCAAGGTTTCAAATACTGCAGTGTTGTTGTATTGTTTAGCCCACGTGAAATCTTACTTCTACATTCAAATGTTTTTACTATTTTTAGTTATGTACAGTACACGATAGGTAAGATAAGGATTGGTGCCGTCTGCTTGGCTAAACGGCATCGCTTGAAAAATCGTAAAACACTTATCATGAGACATCATCAGTACTATAAAACTAAGCCCAAAAAAGTTGGCGAGTGTGCGTTGTATCTCCCTCTCGATAATTTCAAATCAGTTGATATTAAATCTTACGAATACATAAGATTTAACAATATACTTGACAATCTAAGAACAACGAAATAAAAGCCATAAATTATTCCTTCTTTATTTGCTTGTCCAAATTTTTGAAAGTTGAGCTCTGGTGTTGATTTAAATTTTAAATTTTAAATGGTCTAATGGTTGAATAAAGCAGTAAGGTTTCACGTGGACTAAACAGCACAGCAACACTGCGGTATCTGAAACCTTAAATGAAAGTTCATCGTTAACCCTGTCCTGTGTTGACTTTGGCGCATTTACACCTTATAGCTTGAACTTCGAACTCTTCTAAGTCGTGATACTTTGGCGTACCATGTTGTTCTTCTTTATTAATCCCTGTGAACAATGTAGCCGAGCTTAGAATTTCACTCGTTCATGCAACGCAAGTCATTCTAATGGCGACAGTTGTTATTATTTTTTTTCCCCAGTTCTTTTAGTGCCTTTAGCCTTTATTCTTAGTCGAACAGGACGGCGAGCAAAATAGGCAAAGGACGCTTAGGAGCTTTTTAACCATGCGCAATGGCTGTTTTCCGTGACGTCACCATGAGTTAGCCAATGACGAACGAGAACAACGGCTGTTTGGCCGTCTGATTGGACTAGCCCAGTCACGTGACATGCACGTCACAGCAAACAGCCATGACGTGTGGTATAGAGCAGTGACATCTGCCGCCATATTGGCACCAGTATGGGTTTTGGAGGGCATAACTACAAGGTGCACTATTAAAATGGAGGGAAAGACAACGGAAGAGCGGATTTCTTAGGCTTAAAATAACGTTGTTTTCTCCTACAACAAAAATCGCGCGTTTTAGGTGTAAGAAATCACTCTTCACAGCATCGGCTTCAGTATGACGCCCTTCTGTTTCTCGCTGCAGTGCCCCTTGCAGCTAACCCATTAAGGCTCCAGCATAGAGTTATATACAATAATACTACGTCGTGTCACTGCTCTATAGGAGGCTGATATGAAAGCACGAAATAAATCGTAACTAGGTATTGGCAAAAATAAAATGCAACAAAAACAACAACAAAAACAAAAAGAAGTGATATCAGAAACAAACCCCAAAAGGTGTAAGAACCCGCCAAGTTTAGTGATAGTAGTGATATTAGAATAAAAATGGCTGCCACCAAGTTTTCTATCTGGTTTACCAAGCCTAACCCATGTACTACCCGAACAATGGTTCCCAAAGAAATTATTGATATTACCTTCCCCACACACCCCTCCCACACCTACGAAGAATGCGACACAAGTGATATCTGAAACAAAACCTACAAAGGTGAAAGAACCCGCCAAGTTTCAGCCAATCAAAGTAGTGATATCAGAACAAAAACAGCTGCCACCAAGTTGCTACATGGTTTACCAACTTTAACCGAAACGTGTTCCCTTTTGAAAGTAGTGATATCGCCCCCGCCAACGAACAACCGCCAAGCTAATCCCCAACGACTATTCGATCAAAGGTTAAATGAAAAACTTGACCATTGCTACGGATTGGAGCAATTGTCAGGTTTTTCATTTAACCTTTGATATAATACTCGGTGGGATTAGGTTGGCAAGTAATGTAGCAACTTGGTGGCAGCCATTTTTGTTTTGGTATCACTACTTTGATTGGCTGAAACTTGGCGGGTTCTTTCACTCTTGTGGGGTGGGGCTCACCAGCATTGTCAGAATCTGTTTAATCGTCAGCCTCCGCCTGTAGCTTGCACTGCTGCCTAATAACAATATTTAAAACCCTGCAACACCGAAATTACTGGACCATTTTCGGCAATTCTCAGAAAAGTGCAATCTGCACAGCCATATCTACAAATTCAGAAATGAACTAGCTTTGCAGGACGAATAGCCTACTTTACTCTGTAGGGTGAATTTCTGTGTAAAACTGTCTAAACCCCGATAAGAACAACAAGATTTCCTATACATCTGATCCGATGGATTTTAATCCATTCTGGTACGCGTGTACCAGCTGTATTATACTATATAGGGCCTACAAATCGAATTTAGTTAAAAAAAATTAAACTTCGTTAAAGATATTAGAAATCAAACTTTTCGCGCTTCAACATGGGAAACTGAGGCCTGTAACTGCGGTAAGGAGGGAGGGGGGTCTCAGAAACTAATGAGTTTTTAGAAATTTCGACTGCTGAAAGTGCCAATTTTGAGGCCTTCTAGTTTGGTCTGAGTTTTTTTTTTTTACCG
>JAHWFP010018730.1:0-14926 GCA_023313725.1 Lithobius niger
GGAAGAATAATGCTTTAATCTGGCTGATCTTTATTCGTAAGCTATGTATTTCGTCAGCTGGTTCATGAAGGTGTCCCGCATTTTTCAAACTTTATCCTATATTTAACCTCTTTACACCAACAGTATCAAATAAATACGTTTCTCTGCACGAAAAAGAAAAAGTCAAATACATCCTAGGAATTGATTGGCATGTTTTAAAGTTCGTATTGGAGAAAGATGATGATGAAATGTACACATTTCTGTTGCAGTTTAACGGTGCTGATGTACAAACTCAAGGACTTTAGAATAAGGCCATATAAGTTGATTTACACTTGCTCATTACAATAACAAGAATTTTTTAACTCGTAGAGAACAAATAAAATCCATTGCTTACAGCATTTTATACAATAAAAATAACAAATTTGAGATTTAACAGTTTTAGTACCATTTCTTGCCACTAGATGCCGTTGTTAACAAAATGTGTTAAATCTAACTGCAGTTTAGCTAGCTTGCATTTTTCTGATGTTGTGTTTTTATCTTTGTTGATCAAATGTTCGTTCGTTTTAGGAAAAAACAAACGGATACGCATACAAGTTAGATCAGTTAACACACTTAGTTAACACCGGCGTCTAGTGGCAGGAAATGGTATTAAAATTGTTAAATCTCAAATTCTTTCTTTTTATTAAAAAAATCTTGTATGCAACGGATTTTAATTATCTTTTTGTATTTTTGAGTTAAAAAGGCCTATTATTATCTATCATAAATTAGTGAAAGGAGAACGGCCCCGGAATGCACTCGAGCACATGTCGATTATGGCATGTAAAAGATCCTAGGTATATTCTAGCAGGATTGTCCTTTTTCCGTCCCAAGATAACTTTAGCAGTTCAAAAAGACATTAATTCAACTGCATTTTTTTTCCTGTTGTGCAGCTATAATGCAGATAACATTGTGCGTAATTAAGACAGCCGTAAAAACTAAATTATTTTTTCTCTTTCCATTCCGTTGCGAGTACGACTCGTACTACTAGCCTTTATCACCCTGCAATAAAAAAAAAGTACAGAAGTTTTTCTTTTATTTCTAGGCAGCTTCCTCGAAATGATAAATGTCAGAAGCCGGAATAACGATTGTACATTTCGTGGCGAGTCCCTAGTGATTTCTATCGCGATAAGGGTTGAGTCCATAGAAACGGAGGAATAGGTCGTAAAACTTTGTAGTAAAATAATTTATTTTGTAATGGAAATTTTCCCAAGGCTAAAGTTGATAAAGATTTACGACGAAAATAAACGTTTTCCGTAGGGAATATATGGGAATTGTTTAATATTTCCTAATTAGAAATAGCTATTTATTAAAAAAAAAAAAAATTATTTTGTCTGCGCTTACAGCTTGAAACAATGTGATGCTCATTCGCAGACACGAATGTTGAGTAAGGGGAGGGGGAACCATATTAAGGTCCGAGATATTGGTCAGAATAGATCCCATGGCTGCTGAAAGAGGCCAGTAATCTCTCACCTGCCTGGACCAGCATTGACTTTGCCAGAGTCCCCTTCCATTCACCGATACATCAGTTCTTAGGCAGTTAGGCCACATCTATGTCGCTTATCCACCAATTATACTGTTTGCCAAATTTATCACGAATTTTTATTATCTGTTTTCCGTAAAATCCACTTTATTTATGCTTACGTTTACGTGAATGTCAACCGCCAAAAAATCGTAAGAGTGCCTTGGAGCATTAAAGTCCATTACATCGTTAACTTTTACAGCTGGTGGACCTTGGCAAACCAGATTTTCTCAAAGTCAATATATTTTTTCCAGTACAAAATATCTTTTTTGATAGGTTCCAATTTCTCTAGTGAACTAGGGTGGGAGGGGTATTGGGAAGATATTTTTTTTGCGTATGCCACGCCATTAGACTTCGAGGACTTAGACGTTGAACTGCACTCGAACATTAACAGTGTTGTCACATTCCGTTGCTGTGAAAGCACGGCCATGCTCCCCAAATCTGTCGAGCATTTACTGGGTCAGGTGAGCGCACAAACTGGAGCTCCACCGAGACCCGTGCTACGGTAACTGCGGTAACAACCCATACTTTTAGATTGAGTACTGCTCGGAACAATTTCATTGTAGGGGCAGTAAGTACGCAAGTACTTAACGATCGGACGGTGCCGCGGAAAAAACAATTTTCAATGGTGAATTTAATTCTTTAAAAGATTTCCCAATTCAAAATTGTTTTCATTTACCGTCTTCTGTAATCGAATTTTATCCTTCTTTCTTCCTGGGTATATGGCTAATGATGTATATTCACTGTATTATGGCTTCTCTTTATGCATGTTTTTATGCATCCACTTTACGTATTCTCTTAAAAAAACTTGATGTTTCGGATGTTTCCTTCCGTTTTCACACTTCGTGTCACCATTTCGTGTCACGTTTTCACACTGGGTTTCAGCTTTAAAAATGCCACTTTTCATGCATCCTTCCTCCAAGTTTTCACGCTCACACGTATATGAACGTCAGTGATGCGCTGTTTCTAGTTAGTACCGCCTTAATCCAGAGGAATAGATTTCCTACCTAATTCTAGAAATTGTTGAGGATGCACCGAACATATGACAAATAACGAGAAATGAAACGGAAAAGATATAATAAAAACCGTCGTAGCATCCAGGGAATGCAACGAAGCCCAGAGTTACAACCATCTAGATGAAAAAAATGTCAGGTGTCATCATGCAGCCGGGAAACGAAATACCTTAACCGCTAAGCTACCACGATACTATCCATATGCCTGGCCACAAAGTAACTGCCCCTCTAAGACAAACGTCAGTCGCAAGTACTCCCGGCCACATGATGACACGCGAAATTTTGTCATCTAGATGGCCGTACACTATAGGCTTCATTCCAGTGCCAGGTTGCTACGATGGCTGTTTCTTTATACGAATATTTAGTAATGATTCGGCACCATTACAATCCAATGTTGGCTTTTCCGGCCAACAATTCAAGTATTCGGTATTTACCAGAGTTTCAAATTCGGTCAAATAGAGGTATTCGATATTGGGCCGAATACCAATGCTGCCCGAGTGGTCGATATTTTTTGTTCCAAGTTGCTGTAAGTCGATGTAATTCTGTAAAGTTGATGAAACAAACAACAGTTGGGCGATTTACCATCCATGTCCGGTCCCCTGCTGGCTCACAACTCACCCCCTCCACCATTTCTCCCTGACCACCGAGTTTGTTTGCTTATTCCTTATTTTCTTCTGGCGTTCTGTTGGTAGTATTACATTATATCGGAAATGGTCAAGGTGTAACCTTAGTATCACATTTCGAAGTGTCACGTTCTTTAGTCAAACCCAGTTGTACATTGCACCGAGCCAAACCCATGGCTGCGTCCAACACTGCACGCGTCGCAAAGTATAAACTTAAATCTCTCCCCGGTTTAATTTTTTTTTTAAATCGTCGCGTTTATCTTGTTATCTTTTTTTGTTCGTTAATTAAACTGGGCAGATTTTATGATTTTGCCCTGCCTCGGTGACGGGTACGCTATTTAACGCGGCAAAAGGGTTTGGCGTGGTGCAAACCAGAACTGAGTTTGAGTGGTGCTAATTAGATGAAAGCCAGCGTTGTTACCATCTGTTGTCAATGGGTTACGTCATGTTGTTATAGGCCTTATCAATGCGTTATATAGACTGAGCATTAGGCAGAAATATTTTTATAATTGTACAGTAAACTGAAATGGATAGAATAAAATACCGTGAGATGGTATTGGGCCGCGAATAGTTAATAGTTAAGAAACGCCACTCAAAACCAGAATATCATATTTCCGCGTGTAAAAAGGCTTAGTTAATAACGTATTAAAGAATGATAAGCTATGTCAGGTTAACCCATTCAATACCGAATTAATTCTGGTGGCTTTTTTATGCCCCATATGATGGTAAAGTCATTCGCACCGGCATTCACTTGGTTTGCAGATGACGATGATAACCACTGAGCTGCTCTCTTTGCTGGCTCCCCTCACCCTTGTTGTTACATCTTCCAGCTAGGGCTATTCGGCTACGCTCGGTATGAAAGGGTTAAGAGATGTTACCACTTAGTAAAAGTAATGGTGGATGTTGAAGCAGTTCATGGGTCTACTCGCACCCCGGGGTCAAGGTGCGAATGGCATTAGTTACATGCATAATCTAAACCTAGTAGGAACTGATTTTTTTCGTGCAGCAACAGATAACTGTAATTAACTATTGAAATGCATAATTAGACACAAGCCAGGTACTCTCAAATACTGTAAGTTGCAATTTTCATTGCAAGGCCAGCTGAAATGAAGCTGTGTTCCTCATTTTGTGAAACGAGGGAGGCAGTTTCTTTAACAGCTGGCATTCCTTCATCGTTAATGCAGAGCAGTTGCGATGAAGCTGGATATCAGAACAAGGCGGGCACCTTTGGACTTGGGTAAGCGACCACATTACTTAGTTCGAATGCAAGTAATCGCAAACAAGCGCAAAGAATATAATTGTATAAGAACTGCTAATGAGAGCTATCGGAATTGAGTGACCATGTACTGTTAGTGTGAGCTGCTACTGCCACCTAACGGTTTTAAGTATGGCTTAAGATTCTGCAGTGGCCTGGGTACGTTTTGTATTCAAAATTGATGAGGAGTGATTAATTCAGAAACTGACTTATTTAATCATCGGATTCCCTTCTTTCCACGTTTGATGAAAGTCTCAAATGTCCAGGGAAGCGTATAAGCAAATAAACATGGCTTGTATACGTCTCATTCGATTGTATGGTAAGTCCGTCGTTAGTTCATTCATATAGAGGTACGACGACAACAAAGCCAGCTAAGATAAAGCATGGAGCTAAATGTCAATTGGCCTTGCTTAAGAATGCTACCTCCGTATCCTTACACTGCTGTACCAAGGCCATCTGCGACTATGGTAGGGTTGGTTGGCAAGAGAACAAATTTAACCTAAACGTTGATGGAGGCCATGCTTAAGCAACGCACATTATGAATTTCCTGCCCTAAAATCATCGTAGACTGAGGTCTTAATACGCTCTGTGGCGTATTAAGACATATCTTGTACGTAATGCGAGTGTCCATCATCTTTGTTGCAGCAGACCATCTTGTAGCTACTGCATATTAAAACGGGTTGATAGCACAGGACTTAATAATGGTAGGTGAATAAAGCAAGGTGACTATTTCGTATGGAATATCAAGAAAAATGAATGTGCATATCGCTCGGAAGGTATGTCCCTTTAATAAATTATTGGAGTAATAACGCAAATTCATCTGGCTTAGAAAGAAAAAAATAATGGTCGAAATTTGGCATCCGAACAAAATAAAAGCGGCGTCGCGAGTACAAGTCATGCCCGGGGCTGTTTGGTATATCAAATGTAGCTTTTAATAGATTGCCATTGATGAAAATATCGATCTCCTCAGAAAGCAGGAAACAGCTTTTCCGCATTACATCTTTAAGAAAATCTATAAAAGGCTCCCCCCCCCCCCCCAAGCCCGTCACCTAGCTCCCTGCAGTCCGCCGCTGCTGCTCACCGTTGTGAATACAGCGAGAGTAATTCGTCTAGCTGACGCCAGATGTCGCTAGGGAATGCGACCTACTTTCTCGTCAAAATATTCCTTTCTTTTTATGTTGTGTTTTTCTTTCTTTGAGATCCACTTTCTTTTTCATTTAGCTCGACGACAAAGCCAGGTATACGGAACGGGATTCTAACAAAAGTTTTGGCTCATGGCTTGGTTTTTACTGAAAGAAATGTTAAGTCTGACGTCGTTCCAAAATAAAAACACAAAAAGAAAAAAAAGTTCACTCCTGTTTCGTTTTATACGAGCGCCATGACCTTTTCTCTTGCTGCAGAAAGTGCCATCTTTAACTGAAACACCAACGCTAACACTTAAAGCTGGGGATATGGGTCCTGATCCAAAGTAGGCAGTAGAATAGGAATATCTAACGAAATATATTTATCTACGATTCATAATGTTGGATAATGCTGAAACCCGCAATGTTGGATGCACCGTTTGTGAATTCATATTTTGAAACATTTTAACAGGCCTCACAAAGCCTGCATTTCAAAACAGAATAAGTCTTGCAGTAGGCCTTATTGGGTCTGGCTGCCCACCGAACACAAATAACGTCACAAAATGCCGTATGTTTGCTTATTCATACGTTGCGGCGCAGGCTGCAGGGCTTACAGAGTCTGGCTATGGTTAGTGAATAAAGTTAATTGCATTTGTCATGGCATTGACGGCTGGTGTTTCAAGCAGCACAGACTTGTTTCACTGCATAATATCTGATTTGTTTTATACTTTTATTGCACCACTTAAACATTATTTTGTGAGTAAGCCTTTACTGTACGTCAAACCTGTACATGGTAAGGTAGGTTTGTCTGCGTTTAGCCCGATTTGGAGCCGTAGGGCCTGCACGAAGTGCGCTATACAAAAATGAAATGAAATTTAAACAGACACTGAACCAACAAACACTGAATCAGTTCATAGGAAGAACGATTCGTACATGCGTTGTCAGGTGTCAGTGTTCATCAGAGACTGCGCTGTGCATTTGGCAGTGACCACAAAAGGCAGCGTCTATCTCAGCTGGCTTTTCCAATGGCGCCGGTGTGTGGTCGAGTGATGGCACCTCGTGTTCGTGACGCGAACCAAAGTAGCACCAAGTAGTAGTAGTTGGATGATGACATCGTAATAGTTCTGTATCAATAAACCCTGTAAACTGTCCGTCCATTCCTGTGCTCATGAGCCACTGTGCATGCGTGACTGCTTTGAAATTTGTTAGGCTAGTTTTGATATTTTACCATCGCAGTTTTTAACTTTTTAGTTTATATCTTACAATTTTGATTCGACAATCTGTTAGCATAAATCCTTCCACATGATTTTAGAAACTGCACTAGCAAGTAACACTAATAAAGTGCACTAACAGTAGCAAGTCATAATTTCATAAGATCATCATTTCGAATAGGGTTATTCAGTCAGCGTGCTCTATGAACGGTTATAAACGTTAGGCCTAAAGCGCGCGACTTAAAAAGGTAAAAGCGATGTATGCAGAAGGCGTCTGGACCCTATAGTACAAACTCAAAGTATTTGTGCATACAAATTCTAGTTCTTAGGGGAAAATCCTCCCCGAAAAAAACATGGTTCTTTAATGACAGCAACTTCGTGCATGGAAAGTTTAGCAACTGCCAAAGTATCTAGATACACCGACAGTCCAAAAACGCTTCTTAGGTAAGATTTATTCTGAAATGGAAAAAGGAACCCAAATATGTATAACAACATACCACAACAATGGTCCTACAAAATTAAGGGTTAGAAAATATACATAAAAGTAACACCAAAAGTAATCCAAAAACGAGATTAAAACATTTCAATAGCAGAAAGATAAAAAAAAATATAAAAAAATATTTTTCTTTCCCTTCTCTTTTTTCCTAAATAAAGCCCGAACAATATCTGCCCAACAAGCCAACAAAAGGGACATAATTATGACATGAATCAAATTTTAAAAACACTGCAAGAACTTGAGGGAAGGGGGGTAAGTCCACTTGATTTATTCAAGTGGACTAGATTCACCAACATTCCCTGAACTTTCCGTATTCATCGGAGTTTTCCATCTTTCGATTCACAAAAGTCAGTGTAATCATACATATGTAATACGGAGCAGGCGACCAAGTCACCGGCCACGCCATTCCGTCGTACAATCAAGTACCCCACCCACACTGTAGTACCATCTGTTGACGGGATTCGCCTTCAAATTCGGGGTAGGACACTTTTCCAACGTCTTCGAACAGATGGCGGCACTTACCAAACCTGCCATGTCGCCGTCTATTGTCGGCCATGGAGTACAAGTTCGGGTTATAACACTTTTTCCAAAGTCTTCAAAGAGATGGCGCCACTTACCAGCCCTGCCGCACTGTTTTAGGGATCGACCGATACAGAAATATACCCATCCAATCCGATACCGATATTTTCCCCTCACTCCGATCCGATACAGATACTGTTACAGATTCCGATACACCGATACCGATAACTATTTTTTTTTTAAAGTCAACAGGTAAAAAAGTCAAACTCATTCGTACCTCTGACCATAAAAAAACCCAGTCCACACTGCAGAAAGGCTTAAGTGCAAAAAGCCGACAGTACGCATGCATTAAATTCACCGAGACGCTGTCCAGATGATGTCATGCGATGCGAGCGGTGCTATACAGGAAAGGTTTCTCTCAAGCTAGGCAGAATAGCCAGTGCGCACGGAAGATGGTTTAAACGGGACGGAACGCCAATGGGCTCGAAATTGGGTAACAAATACTACATATAACTACTACTACATACTACTAGTTAGCGGAAGATGGTCGTATCGGCAAAATATCTGTAAATAAACACCAATACAGATCCGATACCGATGCATGAAAAATACCGATAATATCTGTAAAAACCGATACCGATTTTAATATCTGTCTATCCCTACACTGTTTTTGGGTTCGTTTTTAGTCTTCTGTAAAGCCGTACCGGCTGAGAAGACTATTGCAACGACTTTGTCCATCCGTCCGTCCGTCGATTTTTTCAACTTCGCCATGGTTGCAGAAATTGACGACCACTGTTTACAACGTTCGAATTAGTGTCAAAAGTTAGTGAAATAACGTGGCAAATTAAAACATCGGTGCCTCCTTATAGCTTTTAGACTTCTTCGACGTAACTAAATTAAATAATAACATTTTCATCATCGAATTGAAATCCTGAATATTTGTGTTAACGCAGCCGTAAAAACAAAAACATTTTAGCTTCGTTTAAAAGAGTCTTGTCGCATTGTTGCATGAATGAATAGGCTTACGATCGAACCAAATTCTCCATTAGGCCTATCTGCTATACTTACGAAACTAAAACTGCCGTTAAAAAAATTAGGCCTAAAAAATGAAAATTAGGTCTAAAATCACGTTACCATGGCAACGTCAATAGTTGCTATAAGTCACTGTTGCAGCTTTTCTCCTGTCCCTTCCCTACTACCACTGATCTATATAGACTACGTTGCGCATTACGTTGTAACACTGTAACTGTGTGCGCGGAGGCATACCGTGTTGCAAAATGAATAGGCTTACTTTACTGTATACAATCCAAATCTCAGTTAGTTGCTACTTACGAAATTAAAGTTGTAAATTAGGCCTAAACGCTGACAATTATGCCTAAAACTTAAAATAAGCTTAAAAGCTAACACATTTGTAACGGGCAATTCTGATGGTTACTGTTCTTAGGTTAGATTATATAATAGAGATAGCTGTTGTAATGCGTGTTAGAGAAGTGTGCCTCATTATTGGTAGTGGCAGAATTGTACAGAAGACCGGATGCGACCAGGTAGTCGCTGTAGCCGCTTGTTTACTATTGTTGGGGTACCAAAGTGGCCAACAAAGTGTTAGTCACGTAGACTGTGCCATTGTCGGCGTTTGAGCTAAAAAAAAAAACAAAACAACCAGCGTCTACTAAACCAGACAACTTTAAACCAAACGACGATTGGTTCTTAATTTCGAGGCCCGGAATTGGCCTCGAAATTGGCAGCATGATACGATGGAAAGGCACAGTTATTTCCTAAATGTTCACTTCCAGAAAGGAGTTGAATTGTTTTTAAGTGGGCGGCAACAATCGGTGCTTGCAACAATGTCGCCATGCACGGTACCGAGGTGAATTGTTTCAAAGGATTAACTTAAACATAGGGTTACTAACTTACTGAATACTGGATTTCTCAGGGCTCTTTTTTAGCCTTCAGTCAAACATACGCATGCGACTTTTCCGGGGCTGCACCAAAGGGGAAATGTCACGGGGTGGCGTTTTCGGGGGATGCGGGAGAGGGTGCCAGGGCAAGTGTGTGTGGTGGGCAATGCGCACTACCGAAGTGAATTGTTTCAAAGGATTAACTTAAACATGGGATTACTTCCTTACTGAATGCTGGATTTCTCAGTGATAGGGTTTTTTTTAGCCGTCAGTCAAACACACGCCAGCGACTTTCCCGGGGCTGCACCAAAGGGAGAACGTCACGGGGCGACGTTTTCGGGGAGGGGGAGGCCGGCAAGCGTGTATGGAGGGACACGTATGCAAATCTGGGAGGTGGCAGGAGTGTCGGGATTGGGAGTTAAAGTAATTGTGGGGGGGGGGGGGAGGCCATATGTGGAAGCCATTCACATGTTCAGTCTTCGGTGTGATAAATTTAAAACCAAAGACCAAACACCTGAGGTGCCAGTGTGAGGCGGAGAGATACTCAGAACCCACACTATCGGAGTGCAGGAACGGGATGCAACGGGGTGCGGCAGGGGAAAGGGAAGCAGGGATGTGTGGCTGGTGGGTAGGGGGGGGGGGTGCGCAGCATGCGCACGGGCACAACTAGTACTTTATATATTTCCCGACTTTACCAAGATTTCTGGAAACTTCTCAATTGACGAACGTTTACACAGCTTTCCCACAATCAACGCGACTGTCGAAAAACTTTCCACGCTGATGATGATTCAGTAAATAGTAAATTTAATCAACAAGATTCTAAAAAGAATTGGCAGACTAACCAGATCAACTAACTATATACTTGCTGGACTGGTTTCAAGATGTGTTCGTAAAGCCTTTCTGATTTAGATTGAGTAAAGACGGTTTACTAATGGTAGGTGAATAAGCCTTGTGCTGGACTTTAGGTTTTCGGAAAATGAAAAAAATAAGGCGTGGCAAAACTTCCCATGTGAAAAAAAAAAAACACTGGAAAAAAGCCATAGAAAAAAAGTTGATTGGGGGAAAAAATACAGGAAAAAATCACGGAGAAAAGACAAGGAGGAAAAAAACAATTGGGAAAAAAACCCACACTAAAGCCGTTTCCTGGTGAAATTCAAGCCAACTTGAAGGCTACTGACCTTATACCTGTAATAACAACGTTAAAACAAAACTAATAACAAAGCACTTTTTTTCTCAACAAAAATGACAAAAACAATGTTCCGAAGTCATTTCCTGGTGAAGTTTCGTACCTGGCTCTTGTCGGGTAAAATTTCCCCGACAAGCCATATAGGAAGTCTTTTTTTTTTAGTATTCTTATTGCACCAGTTTGGAATTCTTTGGGCGAAAATATTGTTATGACACCTTAGTGGGAATTCATACGACTTTTTATGGTGGCTATTTAAAGACATCTGAAACGTCCAGAGTTCTGCCCCTGACTACACTCCACATGTATCACTGTAAAATATATCCAAAAATGTTTTCGTTTCAAAGAAAAAATAATTTTGACATTGCTATCTTTTACCTTTTATCCTATTTTACGTAATTTTCTGGTAAGATATTAGTGGTCGCTTTGATCTCGCCCTTTCTTGCCCTTTTATTTTTTGTGGCAAATCTATCTTTATCTTATCTATATAAATGGTACAGGCAGTAGCTAACCTTTGAGTTAGATGTGTGACAATTTAAAGGCGAAATGGCTGGTGCCGCTCAGATAGTTTCAAAACAGGCGATCGAAGCCACTAAAGAACTTCCACGCGATCGGCGCAGTCGAAGTGCCTAATGGCTCTTCTTGCACCACATGTACATTGGAGGAAGCTGCGCGGCACGCAGACGCCTGTAATCCTTATGGCTTCGAATTCGTTTCTCGCTTGCAACGCATAAGCCGCTTCGGATCACGTATCACAGGCAAGGGAAATGAGACTCGCGAGTCAACGGTTGCTAGGTAACGGGCTAGGAGGCGAGCAGCAAATCTTCAGATGCGATTATGGAGCTTGAAGCAATCTAGCTGACACAAAGGTATATACGCCGTGACAGGGTCGGTCCCAACACTCGGCTCTTCCAATCATCAAGTTTAAAGTTGGATGTTTGTAAAAGTGACGCTTTTCACATAGGATTGCTGACCTACTACGTTTCGGCTTCATGCATGGACGCTTGCAGTTGCTAGCAAAGCGTGGGTAGGAATACGACTGCATTACACAAGAATATGCCAACCAAACCCAACTTTATTCCTGTTGATGTGTTATGCATTGAGTCTTGTGCACAGGTGTCAACTCACTTGCCATGTCCTGACTCTCCTGTAAGGCCGCTATAATTTAATTAAGCTGTTCCGGAGAGAGCATGCTTGGGTTTTCTCTTAGCGCATAAACTTTTTTGTTAGCCTAGTCTATAAAAAAAAAACTAACTCCTAATCCACATACCAACGCCTTCAACAAACATTTCCTGGAGGCGATGACCATATTGCCCTAACTCCACTCAGACGATCGTCAAGAACCTAATCTAAGGACCGTTCAGAGGTGTGTCGCAGCTAAAAACTTGGTTCCAAAGAATGTACAACATTTGCACTCAGAACAAGGCTCCACAACAAAATGTACGCTACATGAGTTTAATGTTTGATTAAATAAAAAAAAAAAAAGCCATCGCTCACATCTGAAAAATCGCCAATACAAAGTAAAAAAAAAAAACAAACAGCACGTGCCCACGTCAATTTTTTTAGCACCACTCCAGAGAACCATTAAATTAATTTTTAGTGGCCTATCCATTCTTCCACAACCCATTAAATTAAAACGGCAAACAAGGTGATTTGCACTTATTTTATTACAATAACAGACCTTTTTAACTCTCTTAAATACAAAAAGAACTCCCAGCATTTTATATAATAAAAAGAAAGTCCTTTAAGATTTGCCAATTTTCGTACCATTTCTTGCCAATAGATGCCGTTGTTAATAAAGTGTGTTAATTGATTTAACTTGAATGTGTACGTACATCTTTAATTTTTTTTCCGAAAAGAATAAGCATTTTGGTCGTAAAAGCAAATACATAATATCTGAATAAAGCACTAGTTATTAAATATGCAATTAGGTAGACACACTTTGCTACAACGGCATCTGGTGGCATCAAATGATAATAAGTGGTAAATCTCACATTGTTTCTTATTATTGTATGTATAAAATAATGTATTTTAATTGTTATTTTTGTGTCAAAGAGAGTTGAAAAAAGCCTACTATTGAAATAAACAAGTTGAAATCACCTTGTTTGCCCTTTAACTAGTCTACAAATCTGCAGTCTAATCAGCTCAGCACTGTACTATTTTCAATAAGTTTGCCAATAGGACTGATCAAGTTAATCATTGGTCACGCCAGATAAAATCGCTGCGTATTCGCGGAATGTCTTTGAATTCGTTTCATTGTGACTAGGTACAGGAATTGGCCGATATTTACATCGATGGAGGATCGGCATCGGTACTGCATTTTGGTCCAGTGTAACGCGGTAAAGAGCTGGAAAATATCGTATTTTCGGCAACTCTGGAATCGGATGATATGGGGTATGCGGTTTGCATTAATTCAACACACAATTCAACATCTTCCCGGCTAGTTTATAATTATAGATTTAGAGGTCAAATTTTTTTAATTAAAAAAAATAAAGAAAAAAACAATGTACACAATGTTCTAGTTGTTTGTGTACATCGCAACTACGACAAAATATCCAATTTTATATGAAACGCTCTTTTAAATTTGGTCTAGTATACTGGAGTTTCCACAAACAACGCAAAAGAAAAAGTCCAAGTCCAAGAGGTGAGGGGAGGTAAAAGTATTAGTTCAAACTTAGAAAAAGTGGTTGCCAAGGTGGGGATAGGCCAAGAAGAGGGGTACTATTTCTCTCCTCTTGCATTTAGATTTCTTCCTTTGTGTTGTTTGTGGAACGCCCTCTACTTTTACTATAAATAGTGAGGTATTGATCCGATCGGTATCGGCAAAATGTAAGGGTAATGGTTGTATCGGTGGCAATCGGTAAATTGGGATGTAATTTAGTAAATGGAGGGTCAGGATTCAAAATGATGCTTTGCAACAAATATAAGAGAAAAATGTTAGAAGGAACTGTATTTCTTCGAGATTACAGACTGGCAACGATTAATTTATGCGCACATGCCGCCAACTGACAGCATAAGCCTCAGTGCATTACCTTTACGCCACGTCATTGTTTGTACCAGTTTATGACAATAGTAGCCGGCCGACTGTAAATAATTTCAAAACAGAGCTACACTACGTCGTTTTGATGGCAAGACTAAAAGTAAAGACAGTGTAGTCAAGTGGAAAATTTAACAATTCAGACGTTGGACAATCCACAACCTTAATTAGTCCGACTCAGTCTTTCATGGAGCAACCCGAAACAAGCATAGCTATTAACAATGCTGATAAAACTCATTCATTCTATCATAGCCTTAATTCTTAAAAGCATGCCTCCACCTGAAAACATGACAGTAAGCGTTCACTTTAACAAGGAAAACAAGTGACAGTGCAAAATAGCATCGAGTTCAGTCACACTTCTACAATTTATTGCTTTTTTCCCAGGCTTATTCGTAAAAAAAATGTTTGACAGATTATATTTTGACATTAAAAAAATTCACACGTTGCTACGGAAACAAGCAAACATTGTCACGGATTTCGTGAAAAGCAAACATGCTCGTCTAACTAAGGACGCTTTAGTTGAGGTAGCTGTCGTTTTCTCTTGTTTGTCGCTTTCCACAGTTCCAGTGTTTGTGGGTAAACAAAGAAGTTGTTGGCTCCTACGATAACAAGTTTCGTTGTTTGCAGCATTAATTCGAGCGGAAAATAATTACGTTAAAACCGTAGATGCTTGAGCAACAACAACGACGCTCTAGTTTTACAAAAGGGCGCATAAAAGCCTCACAGCAAATGGTCATTCGTTTCCGAACTCCCACTGACAGAACGTTAGAGCAATTAACGTTATAAAACGTTACTTCAGTTTTTAGAACGTTACAGACAGCTTAACTGATTCTCGAGTTAGGTATACTCGACATTTGATGGAGTTCTGAAGATAAGTTACTTGGCCGAGCGAGAAATGCTATAACACATTAGTATTACAGGGTGGAAACTTGCATGATTTCTGCCCAGTGCTCCGCGTAGAAGTGCTTTGTTGCTTCAGTTACATGATTTCTGCCCAGTGCTCCACGTAGAAGTGCTTTGTTGCTTCACTTAC